>JAUBOD010000408.1:651969-663398 GCA_032353885.1 Nothura maculosa | reverse complement strand
GCCTGCTGGAGCGGGAAGGTTGGACTAGATGATCTCTAGAGGTCCCTTCCAACCTTGTAGATTCTGTGATTCTGTATGTATATTAGACATGTGCAATGCAAATGTGCAGTTACAGAAATTAAAATAGAAATATGATAAAGTGGACTGAGTAGTTCTGGAAACCATAAAAAGCCTTATTTTAATTATCTCAGTGATTGATTATTTGCAGGAGACTTAAACAGTTAGCACTGCTCAGCTGAATCACTGCAACTGCCTTTCCAACCTTACCAATATGGTGTGAAAGATGCATAATTGGCACATCTCAGGGGTGACAGAGCAGACAGAATCCTATGTCTTTTTTAAAAAAATACTTAGTTTTGCCTGTGTTTTAAATATTCCCTGTAGAAATGTGCTTCCAAACTGAGCTCTCTGCCAAAATACAGAAAATAGAAATGAAATTTTTTTTTTAACAAAATGCTTAACCCTCCATCCTTGTTTCAAGACTCAATGTCTTCTCAATAATGTGCCTTATTAAGACAGGTCTAACACAACTGATACCAGATTGAATTGAAGAATTTTCATGGTGGCTTTTGTAAGATTTCATACCATACAGTAGTATACTATACAGTCTTCGAGTCTTGAAGAAGGAAAGTTGAAAGACTTAAGAAACATCTCTCAAGATCCTGCCCCTCTACTCAGCTCTGGTGAGGCCACACCTGGAGTATTGGGTTCAGTTCTGGCCTCCTCAGTATGAGAGGGACATGGAGCTTCTAGAGAGGGTCCAGTAGAGGGCAACAAAGATAATTAAGGGCCTGGAGCTTATCTTGTATGAAGAGAGACTGAGTTTGGCCTTTTTTCTGTGGAGAAGGGAAGGCTGAGAGGGGATCTAATCGATATGTATTAGTACATGAAGGGAGAATGTAGGGAGGAAGGGGCCAAGGTCTTCTCAGTGGTGGCCAGTGACAGGACGGGAGGTGCAAACTGCAACACAGGAAGTTCCATCTGCATGTGAGGAAGAACTTTCCTGTGAAGATGAAGCCTGGGAACAGGCTGCCCAGGGAGCTTGTGGAGTCTCCTCTAGAGATCTTCCAAACCCACCTGGATGCCACCATGTGCCACATGCTCTAGGAGTCGTGCTTGAGCAGGAGGGTTGTACTAGATCATCTCTAGAGGTGCCTTCCAACCTTAACTATTCTGTGATTCTGTGATCCGTTTAACCTTCAATTTATCTAAATCGCAGTCAATCCTAGCAGAGGTATGCTAATGTACTCCAGGTTGGACTCAACTCACAGGGAGATTTGGGTACCACCAGAAGTGGTTTTTTTCCCATGTAAGCAGAAAAGTGATTGTAAAAGGGGAGAGTGAAACTGCCATACCACTTCTGCAAGGTGCTGTCAAATAAATTGCAGTTCGAGCCCCAGAAGGAGAATTTAGCTTGCAGAACAGTGAACACAATCAGAATCCATTAACGTAAACAGGACTGTGGAGGAATTACAGCAGGCCTGTTAGGAGCCATAGTCAATTACTCTCTTTGCGTTTTCACGGGTTTCTCTGTGATGCCCTGATATTTCTTAGTAGTTGTGGTATTTTCAGTCTGTGCTTTCTCACATCTGTCACAGAATAAACGATGACGGGGCGAGTGACAATGCACTTCACTCGTGAAATAAATAGTCATAGGTTTTATTCATATGGACAATGGTTTAATGAGATTTTATGGCTAGGTCCCTTGCATGGGGTACAAGATGCACACAGAATTACCGAGGAGACCTTCCCATTGAATCACAGGATTCGGATTGAAACCCCTTGCTTTCCATATTCCTTTTGAGAAAGGTCTGGATGCTGTTGGATCCAGTCCTAGTGTGAGACCTCGTCAACCATTTTTTCACTAAAGAATTTTGTGTAGTTGTGTCAGTACAGTTTACAAGTTCAAAAAGCGCACACTATAGTCACTTACCATGGATCTGTTGCAGCAAGGATCTCTCAACCCTGAGGAGTATCCCCGCGCAAAGGGAGATCCTGGCATGCAGCCCAGTACCATGCAAGGAGAGCTTAGTGGGCTCGCAGGCTGACCCATACTTATGGGATGATTGACTTATAGTGATTCTTTCATTTTAGATGCCTTTTTGCTAGTGTGTGCTCAGTTAGCCCTTATCTACCTGTCAGAATGCAGACATGGATGGCTGTTGTTGATTGTTATTTTCTGAATGGGGGAAGAGATCAGGGAGGCAACCACCAGGATCAGATAATGTCCTTGGTGGTTAACACCTGAATAGGGCAGCCTGTGAAAAGTCAGGTTGAGCTGGAGAAGGAACACACTCATCACACTACTTCTTTAAATGGCTCAATGACTTTCTATGCAGATGGAGTCTTTTGAAAAGAGTTCAGGTTCAGGGTGTATCACATTGCAAAGAATATTATACAGATGCACTGGCATACACACAGGCGTATCAGAATCAACTCAGAGATATCAGAGTCAATATCAGAGATGTCAATTTTTCTAGCTGGAGGAGCACACAACAACTAAGACTGTAGTAGCAGAAGATTGCAGCCTGTCTCCCATCTCATCATGGAACATCACACTGCTTTTGCCTTCCGTTTACACCTTCATGATCACTGTTAAACACTTAGGAAACTGATTAAATAAAACTTCCTCCAGCCATGCAAGAACTCTGAACCCTTTTACCTACATGCAGCAAAAGTCATCAGAATCCTGCGCTGGCTTAAGTCTAATGTTAATCACAGTTTCACTAATAACATTAAAATTAACAGAAGCAGAGTTCAGATCCATAGTGAAAAAAATAGAGAGAAGGAAAAATGGATATTACATACAGAACAGATTATGAAAATTTTCAGACTCACAACTTTAGTACTCCAAGTAGCTCCCTCCTAGAGTCTAGTCAGTGATTTCTTACCTGGAGACAGTACAATAACATATTTTAAATCAGCTTATTTTGAGGAAAAGCTACTTCAAATGTCTCAGCTAGATTCCTTTTGCTCCATAAAAGTCCAATAAAGACTTAGCGAGACAGAGACCTCCTTTTACCTTCTAATACATTGCAAGTTACTGTACAGTGTCAAAAAATATATAATTAGCTTTTGATCACATGTCTTTTCTGTACCTTAGCAACAAGAGAAGATATTATTTACTGATGTCAAAAACATTATCTCTGAGACCTATAAATATTGTGGGTTTTCCCAGGATGGCCCCCATGTCTTAGGTAGAAAGTCTTTCTATCAAAGCAGTGTTAAGCTTTTGTTTACAGCAGATGAATGACCCTGTTCGTTTCTGATTTATAAACTTGTTTTGAGGCTCATGATTAGAGAATTTGCTGCAGCACTGCAAATCTGTCATCTTGGTATGATGACATATGCTACACATGCCTCAGTGATGGTGCTCAAAAGAAAATTTAGCCACAGAAAACTTCTAAAAAAATACATTGCTTGTGACATGACATATCAACTGACCGTGTTCAAGCTTCAAGCTCTTTTTCCATCAATTGTTAATTTATTTCAAATACATGTGGAAAAGACAGCAGAAGAATTGGATGTTAATTCAGCAATAATCTGAGCATGTAGTTAGCTCTAACTGTATAAGCAACACTAATGAAGTAATGAGCAATGGTTTGATGAATTTGCTTTGCTTTTGTGAAGCTATAGTTAAGGAATAAAAACTGTTACACTGAAGGTATGAAGTAAGTAATTTTGAACGGTTCATAGAAGACGATTTGTAGGATCTGGTCGTTTACTCTGCTTTGAGTTGCAGTATGAGTCTTAGCTTAACCTCAGAGTAGCAAACGAGCAAACTGCTCAATCAGAAGAATATTGGTAAAACCCTACGCATTATCTTAGAACATAGAGGGTTTTTCTTTTTGTTTTTTATTTTTTGAAGATAGGCAATTTACTGAGTTCATTTTGCTCCTAGACAAAATGGGATCTCAGATCTCCATTTGTCTACCATTTTTCATGCAAATCCAAGATATCACACAACAAGGGCAGCAGATGTAGCCCTCATCTACATGGATCCTTGGACAGCCAGGAACTTACCACTTAATATTTGTTGACCAGCTGCGTGTTTTGACCCTCCTTTCTCATAAGTCATGCATCTCCATTTCACTACACATCTTCTTTTCATATTGTACTCCATGCTTACTCCTTTCATATCCACCCTTTCACTACTTCTTTGTCTTTTATTTCCATTGTTTTCTCATCATTTTCACTAACTTTAGCTGTCCTCTGTCTTGAAATTTGTCTTGCGTTTGTCACCACATAATTTTACTGTGTTTCTCTGCCCCTGCTCTTCTCCCATCCAACATCTTTCATTACCACCTGCTTTAGCCTATGTTTACACTATAACTGAAGAATGCAAAGCTACGCCGCTCATAGCTCCTCAGCACTTGCTGATCATTGAAACTCAGAATGAAATAATAATAATAACAATAACAATTTGTAATCCAAGATAAGTACCTAATCTCAACTAATAAATGGGGCTCCTTACATGTCTATGGAAAGAAAAAGACTTCATATATAACTGCCAACTGCCTAAGTGAAGGCATGAATTCTCTCACAGAACTTCTTTCACCATCTATGCAAAATCCAGGACTTGTTACAGAGGCCAAACCTAAATTAACTTGAGCAGCGCCAAGGTTTCACCCTAAGTATTAAGCTCCAGCAGGGTGGGGAGTGCCAAACTTTGCAGAGAGTGATGGGACTAGTAAAAAAAGAAGGAAAAAAAAAGATATTGGGGTGCACAATAAAAATAATAATAATAATAAAAGCTGTCAATAGCGGAGCTGTATTTCGGTTGGGATTGGATTGCATTTATTTGAGATAGGAAACAGAGCAAAATTAATTTAATATAGTCTCCTTGACACAACCATCTTTAAGCTGCAGTTCTTATACTGATGGCAAAGGTTGTTCTCCATCTCTTACATATTTTTTTAAATCTATTTCCTCCTTCTCTGTGTTAACACTTTTCCAAGTTACTCAGTTTTTCACTCTCTCTGTAGCATGAAAGCTTTTTTGTTCCCTATGACTGCTCTCTCCCAGCTCCAAGTTTTGGCACAGGTGGACTCTTTGAGCTTCTGTTTGAAGACCACCTGCAGCAGACCTTGAAATGACTAACACTGAAGTAGACTGAGATCAGCTTAAACCTGAGTTTCAAATGAGCTCTACAACTCTTGCTGTTTCCTAGCTCCAGAAACGACTTCATTTCCTATCCAAACTGCTAAAGCAATAGTCCTGAAAGAGGGAGCAATAATTTACAGCAACTCTTCTTAATACATGAACATTAATTTTATTTATTGTACCAAGAACAAAATTTACTAGAGACACAGTCAGTGATTGGCGTTTTGAAGGAAATATGGTAAATTACTCAAATCTGTGGATATAACTGTAGAGATTTATAAAATATTGCCTTCAATAGTTCGAACATGATGCATGTCTAGTGCTGAGGTCATGCCCAAAGTATATTTTCCTCATTTACTTTTGCAGGTGTAGCCAAAAAAGTTGCCAAATCACAAAATGAAACTTTTTTTGATAATAATATATTTAAAGGTAAATTTGCAAAGACTAAATTATATATATATATAAATAAATAGTGCTTAAAAGCTAAAAGTATTCCTTGTCAATGTGAGCAATTACTCAGAAACAATAAGAAAAAGTGTGATTTTTTATCTTTTAAAATTAAAAAAAAGGCCTAATCCTGTGAAGACTCAGTTCTACACAAATTGTGTATTATCTGACTAGTGTCCTGCCTGGTAGGTCATGCCAAAAGGCACAGCATTTACTTAAAGCAGTAAAATGCTGTAGCGAATTATATTTAGTTCTCCAGTGATTCTCTTAGGCAGGTGAGAAATCGATTGAAGTCAATGAAACTGCTAGGGAATAATACTAATGGGATGGAGTGCAGAATCAACCTCAGTGGGAATATTCCTGGTAGCTGAGTCTGCAGCTAAGCAGATAAGAAAATGCTCCTGTTTTCAAACATCCCCGACTCACATGACTCAGACATGCACAAATGCCTATGCCAAGGAGATGGGATTAGATGGAAGGCACTTGTGCCTGCACATGATCACACCTGAGTGACCTGGGCTTGTCCCTGATGTGTTTTCTTGTTGGTGCTACAAAGCAGGAAAATGTGAAGTCAGTTTGAAATGTTTCTGAATGTGATACTCTCCTCTTTTTCTTTTTTTTTATTTTCCTTTAAGGAAAAGATCGGAGATGTTTAAAATCACTAAATCACACAAGGCATATTTTTAATATCTTGTACTAAGGATAACCTTTTTAATAGCACTGGAAATCCCCATATACCATATCTAGGTGTATCCAGATGGATTGCTTCCATATGAAGACATTTTCTTTTGCCATTTTTCATTCCATTGTATGTAGCTGTAACGTATGCTTTTTATAATGAGGGGCTACTCTTAATAACCTTATATTTATTTTATTTTATTTTTTTTAGAAAGAGCAGATGTGATGAAGTGAATGAGAGCTATTGGTTTAATAAAGCACAGTCATCTTCCCTCAGATGTTACAATAAACCAGATTAGATAGAGCTGCAATGGAGAAAGCTCCAATGTTACTTCTGCAGTTGATAAATGGTTCGAAATTTCATTTTCTCTGCTCTGTGTTTCTTGCATACGTGCCTCTGTTTAACTGTTTAGAACCTGGCACATTAACAATATCAAAGCAAAGAACTCCAGGATCTCCAAAAGATTTAGTTACAAAAACGATTATTCCTACCTGATAGGGAATAGTGAGAAGTGATAAATCCCTCTCTCTCAATAAAATTCTTTTCATGAGAGTCTTTAGTATATTTTTATCTATAATGTCACTCAAGTAATAACAGAAAACTCAATGTCATTTCGGAAAAAGATATTAAACCCCTTTTAGGGATGGGGAGAAGGGGATATGTGAATATACTTCAAAGAGAGAGTCTTGTTTTCCTTTTATTCCCTCAGTATTTCCATGAAACCTAAGGCAATGACATCACAACAAAACAAGGTTGCCAAGATATACTGTACAAAAACATGTTTTCACATGGTTACATTTTCTGCAAATTATAGTTCTTGGAGTATAAATCAGAATAATTGTTTAAATCAGAGTGACTGTTGAAACAGATTTACAGAGATCAAATCAAAAATGCAATAATTCTTGTGGTTTCACTAATGCTCAGAGCACCAAATACTTCTGAAAATTTTGGTTGTCAGTTATATATAGTGTTTACATTAACATGCTGCTTGAACAGAGAAAATATATATTTTAAGATGAAAATGTGAATCCAGGGTTACAAGAATGTTTCTGAAACAGCTAAGTCATCTTGTTTCAAGTAAAACCAGATGTTTGCTTAAAGTGAAAGGCAATCATTTCTTTTAATTATGTTCACTGGTTAGGCCACCAGGAATATCCATATGTGCACACAATGATCCGATTAAAATCAAAGCCCTTATGATGGAGAAAGCAATCAACAACTGAAAGACCACCAAATGACATGCAACATACTGACCTGGTCTCAGCTGTGTCCATTTGCGCGTTTCCACTCAGCAAGTGAGACAGGAGAGACTGGTACGATTCTTTGGGACTCTGGTTATGTCTTGCGCCTTAGCGGTACCTGCAGTATCCACAGACACTGTATGATTCCTCCAGGCGAATTAACCGAGATGAGAAGCATTTCTCAGCTCTGTACCAGCCAGTACCTGGTAACAATTCGAGGCAGGCAGTCAGGAAACGGCTGCATCACTGCTTGCTCGATGCAGCCTTTAAGATGTGATATTGTAGTGAATCTAAAGATGGAAAAAAATACATATATGCAGAATTGTAGTATATTTTTCATTACTGCTTCATCCAAAAAGTTGTCAATGAATAAGCAGATCAAGTTAGTGGATTTGTACATATTCCTGAAGTTCTGCCTGTGTATGCTATTGTGTAACTAAGACAGTTAAGCATAAAATGTCAATGATGTCAAGCATCTCACAGTCTCTGTTTTACAGCTCTTACTGTCTTACATGTTTCATATGCACATATCCATATCTGAATTATTAAGTGTGGCTGATCATTTTCAGTTTTTGTAATACTTTCTATGGTTTTGGGTTTGTTTTCTTAAGCTTCTAAATATGACTATGTTGTACACGAATACAGGAACCTCTGGAAAGGGAAAGGAAGGAAATGGGAAGGGAAGGGGAATTGAAGGGAAAGAGAAGGGGAAGGGGAATAGAAAGAGGAAGAGAAAGAGAAGGGAAAGGAAAAGGAAAAGAAGGGAAGGGAAGGGAAGCGGAAGAGAAAGAGGAAAAGGAAGCGAAGGGGAAGAGAAAGAGGAAAAGGAAGGAAAGGGAAGGGAAGAAAAGGGGAAATAGAGAAAGATGTTCTCTAACCATTTGAATTTATCAGAAAAGCTGAGACTTGTGACTTTTTAATGCTCTCCTTCACATGGCTTTACTTAACTGTCAGCATTCTCACAGGGCCCATCACACATTGCATCCCATTGCTTAATGATCCTCTCATTGTTTTGACTAATAAGCAGTTACATTAAAAAACTGGCCAGAATATCTCTGTTTTGACTAATAAGCAGTTACATTAAAACACTGGGCCAGAATATTTAGAGAAAAAAAATCATGCAGACCCCGCACATTTAGCAGCAGTCGTGCGCTTTGCTGATTAGTTTGTAGATGATGTTGCCAGAAACTGCCGCTCCAAAGCACACTCCTGTCTTGAACTATAAGGTCCTGACCAGGTCTCTGCACGGGAAAGGAACTGAACCTAGTCAGCATCGCAGTCGAGCAAGATCCCAAGATATGTCCAAAATTTTATTTATGACTAAAATTTATAAACTAGAGTTAAGGCAGATTTTATTGTTTACTTATCCAAATCATAAAATATACAACTGCAGCAAATATAAACAAGAGCAAAACAGCTTAGGAAAGATATGCTGTCAGCTAGTTAATCATCTCAAAATTCCAAATTCTAATGATAGATGGCTTCTGGAGTCAAGAACCATACCAAATCCCATTCCCTACTCTACACAGACCACCCCTATTGAGGACATTTCCACCTAACTGCATATCACCTATTGCGTCTCGAAACAGAAAATTTCATTTCCTCATCACCATTTGGAGATTCTTCTTTAGGAAAAGGGCCTATTGCCTACCTTTCCTTGCCTAGCTTTTGCAGATGGATTGTTCTTTTCCAGGATCTTCGAAGGAAGAGTCAGGAATGTCTCCTATTGGTCTCCTCTGTTGGTCTGCATGAGTTTTTCTGGTTGAGTTGTTACACCCTTTTAAACACTAAATTCTAGGCATTTGTCAGTGGTATCTTAAGTGATACGAGCAGTGTCTGTCATATATACTGTGAGTTCCAGCTAATGTACTTTCATTTTTATTATTATTCGTATTGCTACAGCACCACTAAGTTTGCTGTTGCTGCTCATCTGAGACTGACTCAGGAAAAGAACGTAAAAGCACAGAATAATAGAAAATACGATAAAAACAGAATATTTAATATATCAACTTGCCTATGTGATGTCAATATATTTTCCATGGCAGAAAACTTCTTATCTGTCTTTAAAATTCTTCAATGAATGGGAGTCTTCAGCCTCTCCAGAATTTCATTTAATTGCTAATTGAGCCTTTTTTCTTAATGTATAATATGAATGTCCTTCAGTGCATTTAAACCAACTACTTCTTGTCTTATGCATCATGGCTGTGAAGAACAGATAATGCCACTTTCCTGCTTTTTAAAGATTCGTAAAATGACATATTTTTTTGAAGCCCCCTGACTATATGTACTAGATTCAACGTGTCTGGAGTTAATTAATTAGCACATTAATACCATGTAACTTACTCGATCAGTTTGAATGACCTATGAACTTATTTCAAACTAGGCTGACAAAAACATTTCCAGAAGTTACAGGTAATTTGTATTTCAGACTGAAATGTCATCATAAAATATCCAAAGTTTGCTAAATTAATCCATATCTACAACTACTTTGTGAACTGGGAAAACTGAGATTTCACTCAGAAAAGTCTAATATTTTCTTTTTTTTCTCCCATTTTTTGCTTCATTTAGCTAGATAAAGAACTTAACATTTGACAAAAATATGCTTTATATTAAATAATTTTTAATACCAAATCCTGAAATACAATCATTACTATACTTTACAGATAAGGGAAAACTGTTTGAAAAAGGTCATTAACATTGTGAACTAATCTCATGAACAAATTAAAATTCATAACCCTACTTAGGCAATGGTCTGCTGGTAGTATGTTCAAAATTAAAGTATCTTGTGGTTTATAGAAGTCTATGTAGTGGAATAGTCTGCATAGTGGAAGCATCAACACTGAATGCTTGCAAACAACTCCCAGTCTCCCAAAGAACAGAACTGTAACAATCACCATGGCTCAATTGAGAAGATATTGGAGTTGTTTTGCAAAATACTTCTGTGACTTTTTCAACTTCATCAATTAAATATACTTAGCTCAGTCAGATAATGGGCATATGAGGTCATGCAGAACTTGTAATTACAATATAAATCCTAATAAGACATTTTGTAGTAGAGGAGTTATTTTTATTCTACTTTCATATTTTCTTGAGGAAAATATTCAGAAGATACTCAGTATTCTTGAAGATATTCAATATTAAATATTCAGAAAATATTCAAAGAAAATAAACATTAATTGCAATTAACATTTGAAACAGCACACAAAAATATTTATGATCTTTCTTATTTCCATTTTAATAATTATGAACTGTCTCAGTCTGTGTTGGACATACAAAAAGATCTATTTGAGATGTAAACATTAATGATTGCTAAGAATGAAAACTCTTCTTCACAGTTCTTCAAAGAAAAAAATATCTAATTTGATTTTATTTTTAAACACTTCAAAATAGGCCACAAGTTTTAAAGCGCACCATTGTTTAAGTGCCACTTTAGGATACATTATCATATTGGCAGGATATATAGGACACATTAAAAATCATGAACCATAGTAAGGCATTCTTGAGATTTTTTATTTATGATGTACTTGGAGGTTGGGATAAAATGGGATATAAGTTTACTGATAAAGCTAAACTTCTAGAGAGCGTCTAGAGCTTCTAGAGAGGGTCCAGTGGAGAGCTACAAAGATGATTAAGGGACTGGAACGTCTCTTGTACGAGGAGAGACTGAGTGAATTGGGACTTTTCAGCCCAGAGAAGAGAAGGCTGAGAGGGGATCTTACTAACATGTATAAATACATGAAGGGAGATTGTAAGGAAAAGGGGACCAAGGTTTTTTCGGTGGTGGCCAGTGATAGGACAAGGGGTAACAGGTGCAAACTGAAGCACAGGAGGTTCCACCTGCAGGTGAGGGGGAAGTTCTTTACTGTGAGGGTGACAGAGGCCTGGAACAGGCTGCCCAGGGAGGTTGTGGAGTCTCTTTCTCTGGAGGTCTTCAAAACCCGCCTGGATGCCACCCTGTG
>JAUBOD010000408.1:622432-651869 GCA_032353885.1 Nothura maculosa | reverse complement strand
CTGTGCCACCTGCTCTAGGTGTGCCTGCTTGAGTGGGAAGGTTGGACCAGATGATCTCTAGAGGTCCCTTCCAACCTGGAACATTCTGTGATTCTGTGATAAAGAAAAAAGAAATTTGTAGTCATGAATGTGTCACTTTGTGCTTGATGATTCTACTTTAATCATCAGATTCCTTATAGGAAAGGTGGAAGTCAACTATTATTTTTTGATATTGAAGAGAAAGATGTAATTCAAGGCTTATGTCAAAATAAGTCCTGTTTTTCATTAATACTCACTCCTACTTTTGATCTCCACTTTAGAAGGAATCCATTGCCTTCAGATGTAGTTGCATATAGCTATGCAGATTCACAACACTGACATCACTAGTGATAGCCAGTTGGCTGGATCTGATTTTATGACTGAAAAGCAACACTGACCTAGGGAAAAAAGTAGAAACAAAAATACAGGGTTCCATGTCATCTTATGAGTTAAAAATGAGACCAACTCTTTTCATTTTTATTGGTAAGTGCAACTATGCATTCTGAGGTTTGTTATAACTGACAGAAGGGATTCAGCTATGATCCAAAATGCTTACTCTATAGCAGAATGGACATGTAGGATCCACAGGTTACTAGTGTTTAAAGTCTTTTTTTTATCTTAGCAAGGCACAAAGTGAAAATTGAAAACAAGCAAGTAAAAAATACACTTGAAATACTCTTGAAAAGCAAGCAATTCCCCCACCTCCCGCAATGGTAAAAATATACACTGATTGATCTTCTATTTTATCTTTCCTGCCAAAATATATTGATGTCAGATTACTTGTCTTGTGATCTGATAGTGACTTTCAGCTAATACCAGAAATTACAGAGCAGGTGAGTGGCTGCAAAATTCAGCTGTACCCAGGAAAGGAATGGAAGGACGTGCTCCCTAATGTTCCTCTCTAACTACAAATAAAGTAAGTCAATAGAAGGTGAGACCCCGGTTCTCCAAATGCAAAGAGACCTAAAGGATGAATTCATTAGATGCAGCATCATCGTCTTCCAATGATATTCATAGGACACTTCCATGCTGCGGTCCAAGAGGATTCTAAGAAACTACCCAGTTTCTTTGCTGCAGCCTAGCAGTGGATACGTATGCCTCCCACTTGCTTAAGTGTGGAAGGAGGAGATCATGGGAAAAAGCTAAAGGAAACAGAACCTCCAGATACTGCCCTGAGTTTGGGTCAAAAGAAAAAGATTTCTGTCTTTGGCAGCGGTGAAATCACCGCCAAGTATCACCGTTGGCTGTATACCTGAGTATCAGAATGCCTCCAACTTAAAAACAGCACTCCAAAAAAATTTATTGAATTTCTCACTTTATGGGATCAGACTCCTGTTTGGAGTAGGGAATATGAGGCCAAGAAAGAGGTTTTTTGGCCTGAATTAATAGTATTTTGTCAAATATTCTATCTCCCCAGTAAATATAATCATTTGTGAGATTGCAACATTTGTCGGCAGAACAGACAGCTCATGCTTATTAATTTCCTAAAAGGCTTGGGATGTGGATTAGTGGATTAAGAAAAGACCCCAAGTTAATGCCCCTGCTCTGAAAAAAAAAAAAAGAAAGAAAGAAAAGTCTGCTGAATCTGCTTAGTGACGTTACTAGACACTGGAGAATCGATTCAAAGCAGTTCCCAAGAGATCAGGCTTATTCAGGTCTGCTCTTCATGAGAACTATTTGGGTTTTGTTTTTGTTTATTGGTTGGTTGCTCGGGGTCTTTGAGGGAGCTGGATGCTTACATTGTTTATCACTTATGGTGAAATACTTCTTCTAAATGCAAGATCCAGAAGAAACAGCCCAGATTTTCTGGGAACTACTTTCTGGATGGTTGTACAATTGTCAAATCCCATTGACTGGTATAATTTCATCACCAACCCAAGCATAGTCTGTGCAGGGAACTGTCCCTCAACAAACACATCTGTTTTGAATAAATAAGAAACAATACTTTATTTTAAGGGAAACAAAGGAGAAAAAACATTTGCTTTGTATACTATGTATTTATCTCTTAAGTGCCACCAAAAACAGTTTAATTTGTTAAAAACTTCAGGTTAATATAGTTGAACTTGCTACTGCAAATAATAATTTTCCTTTTAGTTCTTTAAATATAGGGCTTACAGGTAAAATTTTGAAGCATCACCTTAGAAGAAAAACTATATAGTTTTATTAATCTGTCCTACTGTACTTATGTAAGAAAAATATTCTTTCTACTACTACAGTTGAATTAGAATTATATGTTGTGCAAGTATCAAAAGATTGAAAGTAATGATGTGAAGATATATCAGACTATTTCATAACAAAAGATTCCTCAGGATGCCAAGTCCCTCAGTGCACAGTAATCCTCAGTCCATATGCAGACTTTTGTCAAGTTTTTCAGTCCTTCTCAAATCCCTGTGATCTCCTGAAAGATAAACATTTCTCCATAGTGAATTGTGAAAAGCTATGATGAAATAACAATGTGAAATCAGAGATTAGATCAGATATACAGATGGATGAAATTTCTAGTATTTCTGCTTTGCTGTGATATGTTTTTTAGCTGAATAACATTTAAGAATGTGGATGAGGTTATTTAATTCCTAATCTTTAAACATATGAATTTGTCATGCATTTTAAAAGAAATATCTGTTACCAAAAGTGTCTCTCCATTGCTTTCAGGTTCATCTTTCTTGACTGATAAATTGTTACAGTCTAATAACCACTTAACACCCAAAGATAACTTCCAACAACTTAGAAACACCATAAAAGCCTTTTTTTTTAGCAGAAAACATGAATTTATGTAGTGTTAACTTATGGGGACAGTGTTCTGTGTAATTAACTTGACAAAATATTTGCCCTATTTGTGTGATTTTGAAACTCTTTTGGAAAAGGAGGAAAAATAAAGATTTTATTATCTCTCTTTTCAGATCCAGGATTTTTTTAATTATTTTTTTTGCAATGTCTTTTGTTGTATTGTACCATTTATAAAAAGTGCAACTTTTTGGACGCGATATTATTTCTCAATTTCCACCTTTTAGTGTTTCATGGTATTAAGCTACAAGTGATGAGAGTGTCAAAATCTAAATAATTGAGGTTTTATCATGTTTTATATTTTCAGCTATTTTAATGCAGCCTCACTGGTGTCTTGAATAGATAATTATGCACATTCTGACTCTTCCATTGTAGAAATAGATATTTATCTGAACCATCTGCATATTTCTGGAATCTGAAGCATAAATGTTCACATGAAAAAACAAGGCATTTTTGCCAGTGCATCCTCAGTGCCAGGCATTTTGAACAGCACCTAGAGTGTCTGTAGGCCTCCTCATCGCTGAAAGAGGAGCACATTCCTGGGATTATAGGATACTTTATCATATCAAAATATTTCATTTTAGCTATCTTCCAGGATCCAAGACAGTAGCATAGAAGTCTATCACAATAAGGAAATTTGCATCTATGACCTTGGGTAATAATGCAACAAACTTGCATTTGGGTTGCTTCTACAACCCAAATTCTGACATTTCTTATCAAAAAAAGTTTTGGTCAGAGGATTCCCATAGGAGTTCTGCTAAAATCATTAATCCTCCGATTTCCTCCTATCTAGATGCCTAGCATGAGCATCGGACGCAATTCTATGTGGATTGTATCAACCATCAACAGCAACTGTTGTTTTTACTGATATGTGCAAAATCACCTTCCCTTTCATGTGGGAAAGTGCAACCTCTTTTCTTTAAGAACATGTTGATTTATTGTCAAGATTGCATGACAAGAACATTGATTCCTATATTCCATCACTAACAGATATTTGAATAAACTAAGAGCCACAAATAATACTTAGATTCAGACATAAATCCTTGTCAGTTCTTCTACTCTTTTGTTGTACTCTTCTCCTTTGGCTCCTACTCTCTGGCTGTGCCTCAAGTAGATAGTTTTGGCCATTTAGATAAATTAATAGAAGAAAATAATTTAATAGCAGCTACTTAACAACTTTGTTTTTTGCAAGATAACAGTAATTTTATATGACACAGATAAATGATTTTTAAAAAAAATTTAGAACAGAAATATTTATTGAGTATAGGTGTTGTGGATTTTTTAAATTTTGTTGTTATTTACTATTCTAACAATGGATTAGTAACACTATTCATTTTCTTTTTGTTCTCCAAAAGGCCTTTCCTTGTTCTTGCCCGTACACGACTAGCAATATTTCTTCTTTATAGTGTCACAGTTTTCTACAGCTTCCAACATTAAAAAAAGTTTATATAAATCTTTATAAGTTTTTTCTTGCTACACTTACTTATATATATGTAGATTCATACTACTGCTTTCATTGGTAAGCATTTTTGGTTCTTTTAAAAAAGTTTCATCTTCTCTTCCACGGCGGAATTATGCTGTTTAGGAGTCTGAGTAAACAGCTTCTAATTATCATTCATATTTTTCTGGTTAAGCTTTTCTCCCTAGATGATTTTATTTGTAATTGTTTTCAGCTTTTTGAAACTGATCCTTTTAAAGCATGGAGGTAATGCTACATGCCCACATACCCACTCACGCACAGAGTCGCTAGCATACATGTGTGTGTGTGCTTGAGAGGGTGTGCATGCGTGTTTCCCCATGGGAACTGCACAGCCTTATACAGATGGTTAGAGTTTTATTATGTTTATGCCGAGCAACTGTAATCAAGTCACAGACACTTGAGCTGAACCACAAGTACTGGGAAAAGCTCCTACTGACTTGACAGCTTGTGCAGAGCAGTCTCACGCTGTTTGCAACACGTTTTGCCGTAGACAATTGACATGTGCAATATTCAGAACGTCTGAGGACATTCAGTACTGGCAGCATGCAACCGGCAGGCCACACTTCTCAGCCCTCTGAATATCCCTCATCTTTCTTTTTGCAGGGATGAAGGAGAATTAGCTGTCCTTTATCTGATACACATCTCTAGTCCAACATTCTGAATAGGTTAAAGCACAAATTTGTTTCTTGCATAGACCTATCTTTTAATCTTAAATCTTTAATCATTGGTCTTAATTATAAGTAGTCTAAGATAGTGCTAGAAATAAAGATCACAATACAGTAGCATAGCCGAATAAAAACACAAAGGACAGATACAAATGACAGAAAATAATTTTAATCATGCTAACACTAAATCAGATCATCAGAAGATACACAAGGCACAAAGATTCATAAATAGAAATAAACAAGGGATTTCTGTGGGCAGAAATCACAGAACCACAGAATCACAGAAGGGTTAAGGTTGGAAGGCACCTCTAGAGATCATCTAGTCCAATCCTCCTGCTCCAGCAGGTACACCCAGAGCACGGGGCACAGGACAGCATCCAGGCGAGTTTTGAAGACCTCCAGAGAAGGAGACTGCACAACCTCCCTGGGCAGCCTGTTCCGCTGCTCTGTCACCCTCACAGTGAAGAAGTTCTTCCTCACCTGCAGGTGAAACCTGTGTTTCAATTTATACCCAAACTTATACTCCAATTTATACCCAGATCAAAAACCCAATATGATAAAATGAACAAAAATCTATGTATTCAGGGCATTATGTAGAATAATTTAGTTTTTAAAATGAAATATAAATACATCTGTCTTATACAGGTTTAAATAATTTAGTATTAGTGGTATCTGATTAGAGTTTGAGATAATTTAATGTTATTTGTATCTGATTTTCCTATACACAATGGGATAAAAATTTGGTCTCCAATGGAATAGTAGAAGAAGTATTGGGCTCAAGGCTACTGGCAAGGGTTCAATGGTCATACATATGGAAATCTCAGTAAATCCCCCACATCTCTTTTGAGACCCAGGGAGATATTGGATGTTTGTTTGGTCCCTGTTCCTGGAGGCTCCCTGCTTGCCTTGTGCTGTGGAAGACTCCCTAAGGCAAGTACACCCCAATGACCACTCTCCTCCTGAAAGGATTTACCTGATGCTGGAAAATGTTAATACACAGGATAGACTTGGAACAACCAAAATATGTTGTTATAGCACCAGCACTGAAACAGGCAAGTTTCAAAGCTCAGGCAAGCACAGTCCTGCTTCAGTTTTCAGCTGTTTCTAAGCACATATATTTGCACATGATGCTGTTTACATTGCTCCCCATGAAGACCTAAACATAAATTCCAAGAAGCTGATAAAAACACATCGATTTAGAGGAATCAGATCCTGCATTTCCTATTTTCTAGAAACATGACAAAATCTTGAAATAAATGACTGCTCTGAGTGCTACTATCCAGTTCATATGATTATCTGAACAGTCACAAAATCTGATCAACTTCCCACTGGTCTAGACTGAAGACTAGTATTAATCATGATTTTACCACTGAACTGCTTCATAATCTGGGGCAATTCATCGCATTTTCCAAATTTTTCTTTCCATTTTATTTTGTCTACTTATTTATAGATCTCTGTTTTGATTTGCTTTTGGGCAATGCTTGGTACCACTCAGCCCTTAGGCTGAGTGAGGCTCCTCTGAGCTACTGTAATATTACCATCATCACCATCATCATCATCAGGCTGCGTGTAAACGTTATGTCTCACAATAAACTTCAACATCAATATGAACTCTAGGGAAGGAGTTAAACGTCCTCCTGACATACATGAACATTACTCCCTCAGAAATCTCTGGGAGTTATGTGTACATCTAAGGGCAGAGTTCGGGCCATAAAGCTTAAGTACAAGCATCTGGGCACAATTTTCTCTTGTGAGCAGGATTCCAAATTTCTGTAACATCTGCTGTGGGAACTATAAGTACTTTATATTAATGTTTTACACTGTGCTAGTTATAATCGCCTTTTTTATGGGAAAAAAATGTAGTCATCTCCACCTGGTGATTCTAGTGATGTGGACACCTGTCTCCTTGGAATTGGACTGAAACCATCAATGTGTTTCACACAGGCAATCAGACTGTCAGATGGTGATGGCCTCAGGTTATAGTTTGCAACTGACCCATGCATACCGTTTTATTTTTTATTTTTCTCCCGCAAAGCATTATTTTCAGATAAGTTCACATTTCTCCATAGGGAATCGGTGAGTTATATCACTTCATTTTTTTGGGAAGGGCTGGCTGAGAGATAACAAATGCACTCACACATAGGAAAGGAAAGAATCTTCTAACTCTGCTGTTTCTTCCCACGCTGAAATGGGAACAATGTAATATAATTGATTATTATTATTTTAATGTATTTGTTGTTAATGTATGTAACTATATAACTATTACTAATGATGGTTTAATGTTTTCTGATAACATCAGTGGTTTATTTAGTTAGTGGTTTCTTGGGGCTTACTGTCAATCTCATTTGTCCATAAGATACAGATGAAGCAGGGGCATTTGACTATGTTTTTCTGTTTCCAACTAGTTTGTCTCATACACCTAATCAACAGAACAGGGAAGAGAAGTAACACTAAACAGGTAATGAAGCATTCATTCAGTGTTACTATCCATAGACTATTAGTGATTCTTGAGTCAGTTATTTTAAAAAAATGGCTATGTATCTGTACTGTCACTTTTCTTCCAGCAGTTATGAAAAAATAAACAGTAAAATATAAGTGGTAGTGGAACTATAGCAAAATAATACAGTTAGGTGTGTACTCTGATATGTTTTAACTCAAAATAAATCCTGCAATAATCGTCTTATTGCTGGAGGAATATTTTATCTCTCCTTCTCCTATATTTATTTTGTTTTTAAACCTGTCCAGAAGACATTGTTTTTAGTTGAAGTTTTGAAAACAGTTGTTACTGCCAGGCCTGTATGGAACAGGTAAATAAAAAGAAAAATGTAGTCATTTTTTTTCTCATAATTTTCCGTTTTTCCGTGATACATTGTTATTGGCGAATGGGGGTCGGCAAGCCTCGTTCGCTAGCTGGACTGGACTGACCTGGGGTTCTACTCGCCCCAGGGCCATAGAGCATAGACCCCGATATGAGGATGCAGCAAAATGGATTTATTGCATCGTTTGATTTGTATATATACTCCCAGTATGGTGGGGAGATTCACCTACTGTCCAATTAGTCAGCATAGGGGTAATTAATTATGCCCCTAGCTTCCCGTGACATTGCAAGATGTTCCCAACACCATTCCCTATGCTCTATGCCCTATGCTACACTACATCATCTACTTTAGCTAAGCCCTCTACCTTATTAAGCCCCTAAAAAGCATGATAAATTCCCATACAAAAACCAAAACATCTCTTCCCTGCTAAGATGAATAATATACTTAACTGTTTAGAGAGACTTAATATACTTTGGAAAAAAAAGCAAACCAAGCGCTAGACTATTCAGTTATAAGACTTACAGTGCCCTGCCTGGTACAGTACCTGGTAGTACTACAGTCTGCTAGCAGGATCAATAGAAGAGGTTCTGAACTTAAAAAATACAAGTAGGAATACATGTATTTGTTATATGCTTGAACAGAATTTGTGAAATGAAATGTGCACATAAATCCCAGAATCCTATTAAAAAGCCATATAGGATTTTTTTACCACCAGTAAAGGAGACACCACTGTTCAGTTTTCATCTCTCCCAAATGAATCTCAGCAGGAGCCTCCGAGAGACAAAATCAACCTCCTGCAGAATAATGGGGTGCCAGGGCATGTCACATATCTGTGAAAACCCCGGGAAGAAATTGCTCTTTCTCTGCATTTATATGTCTCAGGACACAGCACATAAATGACTTGCAGTTTTGCCTTCTTGGACCAATATTAAGTAATTTTTTTCTTCTTTAAATCACACATCAAGTGGGAGATCTGCTGTTTTGGGTATCTGCTAAGCGTTAGAGCTGAGAAGTAGAAATACTTTCAACACTTGCTTTTCAGTTCAGGGTCAATAGACAAGATATGTCTGAAAAAGGGTTGGATTGCTAAAAGTAACTTAAACGCAATATGGGAGTATAATTTTCCTCTACTAGTGATTTCCTTCCCACTGACTCCAGCTGCAAGCACTGAGATGGACTGATAAATGCATGTTTTTCCTGGATAAGCAGGTAGGAAGCCACAGACAAAAAAAATCCATAGAACCTTTTTACCATACTTAAGTTGTTGCTAAGGAGTAGGTTTTCTTCCATGCAAAACAAAATGAAATTATATAGACCAAAACTCTCCAGGTTAAACTGCATGTTATTAACACTGGCTACAAAGTCCTAATTTTCTGGCACCTTCAAGCAAGATGCCTTCAAAAGGAAAATTTAATAACTTGCTTCTTACCACAAGAATGGGCCATAAGTGGTATTGCCAATCAACAGCTTTAAGCTCTTCAGTTGCCCGGATGTGAATGGCCTACAAGAATCATTATGGATTCACCAGTGTTGTGGGAACCTTGCATTTACAGACGGCTTGGGAAGTGTGAATTCTTGTTTTGCAACGAGCCTGGGGATGTTGCCAAAGCCAATATTCTGGGTCCACATGTGTTAAGTGATCGGCAATTCTGGAATGCGACATCAGGGAGCCAAATGGGGGAAGCCTCTTAGAGACACTTCAGCCAAGTAATGGAATTTTGTCAAGGTTTAATTTAAGAAAATAGAGAAGAGAAATTGCCAAAAAGACATTATTTGAATTTTGGGAAAATTCAAGGCAAGAGAACTTTTGTGCAGGCTAAGTGCATTGCAAGCTGTCTTGGGGAGGGGTTGCTTGTTTACAGCAATTTTCTGTGCTGTTCTATGTGATATCCACTTGCCTTAACATTGACTGCCATTTTGTGTGCAAGTCACTCATCCATGATTGTGATTTTTAAGGTCATAAAAAAGCACAATTCTTTCTAAACCTTTTCTATGTCCATTGGAATGACTATGTTCCAGCCAAAGTTTTGCCAGAGATATAATGCCAGTGTTTTGACCATTTTTTGTACATCAAGGCTGTAGATGATTGCTGTTTACTTAATAATATTTTACTAGAATCTAGCACTACAAAAAAGTCTTTTCTTTTGTCTTTCGCATTTGTCCACCACAACTTTGCATTTTATCGCATACATATTCCTAGGGTTTATAAATGGAAGCATCATTTGCTAGCCTCACTCTTTCTGAAATGATGCTCCCCTTGATGTGAATACACACAATGATGGATGAATTTCTAACCATTGTTAAATATGTATTCTAAAATACTTCTGAGATGTATATGTGGTTGAGTTTATGTTACTGAAATTAGGAGAAATGAATTCAACCCACTTTCACACAACTATCTCCTCTGATGTATATTCCTAAAATAGGATTTAAATGATTACAGAGTCCCTTTTCCACAGCATTTAATTTTATCAATTATGATTTCATGTAGAATACTTACAATTAAGCTTGGTAATAATATCTACTATAAAGATTTAATATCTGCTATATAGGTTGCTGCCTTTCTGGCTTGCATAAAAGATGATATAAGAAACACTAGCAGATATTAACATTTCCTCTGAGAATAATATATTAAATGATATTGATTTTCTCTGTTTATTGTATGCAATAGTTTCATAACATTATAATGAAATACTTTGTTCTGCAGATTTATTTTTTTTTGCATATTCTTGATGCTATCTGTTAGGCCCCTTCCCAATCACTATCTTGTGTACCATTGTTCAACTAATTCACATGTGCTGACCCAGGAAAACAATGGGAAGAAAAGCAAATGAAGAAGAGATGATGATGAAGAACTAGTGATGAATAATGTTTTCAATGTAAATATTAGCAACCAAGTAAGAAGAACCATTATCTCAAGTTTTCTGCGAAATAGAATATTGTGCAAACATTGTTGAAATGAACAGCTGCTTGGACCTGAAACAAATGTTCATGAATCCTGTTTTTACTGAATCAACAAGTTCTGCTTATCTAAGTGTTTCCAGGATACAAAGTTCATATATATCTGCAAAACAAAAACGCAGTAACTATTGAATAATATTAACAGTAGGTTCAGGCCAGAAATTGTCCATATCTAGCTGCAATCCTGATGATGTCAAGAGAAAAGAAAAAAAAAAGATATGAGAATTTCAAGAACACTACCATTCTAAAAAAATCAGTTGCTCCTTGGCACAGACAAATGGAATTGCATATATACATATATACCATTTGTTAATAATTTTAGATGTGAATTAAAGAGGACATGATTTTTCTAGAATTTTATTTTTATTAACGGAAAACAATAAGAAGATAATTTTGTTCTGATTGTGTTCATATACTATGGTCTGTCTCTTTACATTGTTGTGTAATGTATCACAAAAATTGGAAGCATGTAAATCACATTAAGATCTTCCTCGTGTGAAATATCTCTTAAGTAATTTGCTAAATGTCAACCCAATGTCCTTATACTGAGTATTTGATAGGATTTGATAGGACTGACTATTTGAAGGACTGGGAAAAAGCCAGCATCACGCCAGTCTTCAAAAACGAGGAGGGAGGAGCTGGGAAACTACAGTCAGCCTCATGTCCGCCCCTGGAAAGGTGATAGAGCAGCTCAACTTGGAAACCATCTCTAGGCATGAGAAGGAAAAGGTGGTGGTCAGGGATAGTCAGCATGGATTCACTGAGAAGTCATGTTCCCTTGGTGAATAGACCTGATATAGCCTTCTACAATGCAATGGCTGGCTAGGTGGATGATGGGAAAGCTGTGGATGTTGTCTACCTTGACTTCAGTAAGGCTTTCGACACAGTCTCCCATAACATCCTCATGTTATCCAAAAGAAGTGTGGGCTGGATAGGTGGACAACGAGGTGGATTGAGAACTGGCTGGATGGCAGAGCTCAAAGGGTGGTTAGAGAGCCAAGTCAGATTGGAGGCCAGTGGCCAGTGGTCCGCCAGGGGTCAGTACTGGGCCTGGTGATGTTCAACTTGTTCATCAATGACTTGAACGACAGCACTGAGTGAACCCTGAACACGTTTGTGGATGATACAAGAACTAATTGTGAGTGTGACAGAGCCCTGGAATAGGTTGCCCAGAGAGATGGTGGAACCTCTTTCTCTGGGGATCTTCAGAATCCTCCTGAATGCCACCCTGTGCCCTGTGCTCCAGTTTTCCCTGCTGTAGCAGGAAAAACTGTAGATGGACTAGATGATCTCTAGAGATTCCTTTGAATCTCGACCGTTGTGTGGTTCTGTTGTACTTCACACTCTCTTAGTTGACTGAGTAGGATTTCTTTTAGTGTGCCAGTACCTAATGGCAGTATACATACATAAGAAAGTCGATTAAACTCTTGTAAATACTGGTCTGATGATTCTAGTCTATATTCTGATCTATGTATCTGGTCTGATATATTTGATCTATATTCTCATATAAAAATGCAAACAAATTTTTAAGAAGTTTTGCCATTTTTTCTCTTTTTTTGTTAAGAATTTTGTTAAGCTTTTTTGTCATTTTTCTGCTTTTTTCTTGCCTCTTTTTGGTTACAAATCCAACAATGTATGCTGAAAATGGTTCATTATCCTATAATATTGCTCTCCTAGGAAGTTTTAATTTTGAAGAATGGGGCTAATATGGAGCTCTGTATCTTGCTTAGATTGCTTTATATGCAGGAAAAATGAATTTTACCTTGTAATAGCTGGAGCAAGCACATAATACTTCTCTTCAGTTTTGTTAAATAACATATGGCTTAAAATATTCAGGATAAGGGGATGTTAGACAGGAATAAATATGATCATATGGAGAGGTCATTCCTGACATTTAGGAATCCAGCTTCAGTTCCCTGAGGAGAGCTCCCATGATGCATTTAATCCAAGTGGGAATTAGGTTGCTAAGTCCCACTGAAGATACTGTCCAGATTCATCCTCTTAAAGTGAGGCACCCACTACTTCGGTTGAGCTACCTCTGTAGTCAAAGGGGTGCAACAAACATCTCCTTCGGTGGTTCAGTCCCCCCAAAACCTGAATAACTCTGAGTAAATGCCCCTGAAAGGAGTCTAGACCAGCTCAGAATGACGTAGAGGGAACACAACATTCTGTACCTACTTAAAAAAATACATAGCTAACTTCTGTGCTTTGTAGGAGGGTTTTGTAGGTTAGCGCAAGAAATGCTGCAAGATCCTGAGATCCAGCTATATTGGGTTCTACATTAAGTACTCAGAAAGTGAACCCACTGTCTCCTAGTTATGAGAGATTCTTCTCTGTGCTTCTTCCTACTGATATGTGACAGGGATCATGGTAATGTGGTTGCAACTGATACAATGCATCTACATGTAGGGCTTAGATCAACACAGTTTGATTCAGTAATTGTATCCAGCTAGCTGAACATCTGAAGCAATTGACCGTTGTCATTTTTCTGTTCCTTTCTTGAAGTGAACTACCATCATGAATGACTGATGGTAAATCTTTTTTCAGACTCAAGGTCATCTAAAGCTCCTTATGTGCAATTGCTAAACATATGTAAAAGCTGACTTACATGAACCTTATGACCTTACCAACCATTTCTTCTTCTACATTTCATGTGTTTCTTTTTAAATTTTATCCCTCATTTTACAGTTCTTGGAATGTATCACATGTCACACTGAGTCACAGTCCAAACTGACATACCAGGATACAACAGAACATGATGTGTCAAATTATGGAACACCACAGATTACAAAAACAACATAGTAATATGTCATGAGAAAAAAAAGACAATCCCCCCCCCATACACACACAAACTCATATACACATAAAACACTTTTTTTTTCTAGAGCAAATATCTATCTTTCATTGTATGTTCTATCTGTACATAGGAGAAAAGACTAAGTCTTTCTGGAAAATTCTTACTTCTTTCACACACTACTTACAAAAGAGTACAATGAAAGGTATTAATCTGAAGTTGAATGGAGTCTAGAAAGTCCAACAAACAAAAATCAGGTAACAACTCTAAGCTGTGAGGCTGTCACTAACAACCTACATCTGAAGCAGTGATCTAAAGCAGAAGGGATCTGTAGGCAATTGCTGCTAGTCTTCTGAATCATGCAACCTGGTTTGACTGGCTGCCTATTTGACAATGATTGACATTGACTGTTGTTTTTTCTCTGTGTAAATCAAATTTTTCCAAAATATAGATACACTTTCAATAGCTGGAGACTGTTATGGACATCCTGCCCAACTCTTTGAAATGCATATTGATGTTATTATAAACAAACTACTTGGTCTTTAAATACCTTTACAAAACATACAGTTGGAACAGCTTCATTTTGGTCCTCTGTGTTCTTCTTTCTCTCCACCATCCGTTTTTCTGATGCCTATTTCCTGCTATCTCCTTCTCTCACTATATAAACTTTAAATTGTTTTGCTGCTACTGTTAGCTTATACATTGTTCTTTGCTATTTGCTTTCCCTTTCTCATAAAATCATCTCCTAGCTGTCTTACTCTATTCTCTCTTGCATCTTTGGAAATTCCTCCATCACTGATACCTGGCAGTCTGGTCTTGCTTCTACCTCTGATCTCTAAACACAGTTTCTTCTCTTCTTGATTACTTAGAAACACCTTCAGGAGATCAGTTAAGCTGGCTCGTGTCCTAGCTTACTTTTCTGAGCATCTGGGAACAAAGTTGAAGAGCTAAAGACATATAATCCACCATCTTCACTATAATAGCTGCAAACAAGAGGTTTCTGGGACTTCATGTACAAAAAACACAACTGGCTTATGAACCATACTTGAATCCTCTTCAACATTAAGTGATGTCTGAACTTAACCAAGTAGGCTGGTATGTAAATCACAAATGCATTGTAGATATTATTCTCTCTATTCTAAAGCATAGTGAACTGCCTGTCCTCAGACTATGATTTTCTCAATAGAAAATCACAAGTGACTGGAAAATGCCTCAGTTCTAGTGAACCTTACCAATAATTAATTAAATTATATTAATACTAGATTAAATATATAATCTGTCCTGTGTCACAATGTACATACAGTTCATGGGCCATAGTAATTGAATTTAAACTTCATTTCCCAAGAAAATCCTCTCATTGTATCAAAGTTAGCTAATCAACTAACTAATCAACATCAAGCTGATCATAGAATCATAGAATCATTATGGTTGGAAAAGACCTCCCTAAGAAGTGCCTTATCTATATGTCTCTTGAACACTGCCAGGGATGATGACCCCACCACTTCCCTCGGTAGCATGTTCCAATGCTTCACCACTCTTTTTATGTAGAAATTCTTCCTGAATTTTCTGTGGAAATTCTTTCCTAATCCTTCCCTGGCACAACTTGAGGTCATTTCCTCTTGTTCTACCTGTAGTTATTCTAGAGAAGAGATCGACCTCTGTCTCACTACAACCTCCTTTCAGGTAGTTGTAGAGAGTGACAAGGTCTCTCCTAGTCTCCACTTCTCTAGACTAAATATTCCCTGCTTCCTTATCCACTCCTCACAAGATCTGTGCTCCAGCCCCTTCCCTAGCTTTGTTGCCCTCCTTTGGACACATTCTAGCACCTCAATGTCCTTCCTATAGTGAGGGGCCCAAAACTGAACACTTTAGTCAAGGTGCAGCCTCACCAGAGCTGAGTATAGGGGCACGACCCCTTCCCTGGTCCTGCTGGCTACACTGATCCTGATACAAGCCAGGAGGCCATTAGGCTTCTTGGCCACCTGTGCAGAGCACTGGCTCATGTTCAGCCAGCTGTCAACCGACACTCTCAGATAATTTTCAGCCACACAGTGCACCAGCCATTCTGCCTCAAGCCTGTAGTGCTGCATGGGATTGTGACCAAAGTGCAGAACCCAGTACTTGGCCTTGTTGAACATCATACAGTTGTCTTCAGCCCATCAATACTACAAAAATATTATTTGAACAGTTAGGCTGGAAGTTGAAAAAACTCCATTATAAAAATGAGAATAAATTTAAAAGTGCAAGATTGCAAGAATGTCCCAGAAACCTTTGTGATTGATTTCAGGCAATAGGATTTTCTTTATCTTATAGTGTTATATGTTAGCCAAGCAACATAGAATTTAAATATCTTTGATGTTATGAGAAACTATGATAAAGTGTCTAGAGAACATGAAGGACTGTTTGGCTCACAACTCTTCTAAAACTAAAAAATCATATCTGTGTGTTTGGAGCTTGTTAGTTAGGTTTGACCATTATGCTTGTTCCAGGGGATATTTTTATTACTGTTATTTTGCTACTCTTTGAGTATTCTCATTCCTGCCTACAGCAGAATGGAGTCTGCAGTGCAAAGAGCTTTGTAACACTTCTGAAAGATAGTGAAACTGTGCATAAACCACATATTCTCTGCAAGGTCTTTACTTTGTTAGATAATTTGACAGGCAAACTTCTTCATGTTCTTGTACCTGTACTTTGTCATAAAGGAATGCAGATAATGTGGGATTATAAACTAAAATTGACTTCTGAAACTGAAATTTACTCCTCAGAAAGTGCAGAATTATCCATTCATTACTTTCACTGTAAGGACTGATGACTTGAAATGAGTAGACTGAAATGAGAGAAAGCTGAGAAGACTGTGATGTCAGACAGATCAGCAAAACATGTATATACTACTAAATTATTAGTTTAAGAAATTAATTTCTAGCAATTTAATAATAAAGTTGATGAAGATCAAGCTTCTATGAATGTTCCCTGATGGAACTTATTTTTCTAATATAGCTGTAGCTTATTTTGTACCAGCTCCCATGACCTTATCTGAAGTAAATGTACAAGTCCACTAAAAATTGTTAGTGCTGTTAAAGTTTAATCCAGGGTGCCCTACTTTCTTGGTTTGATGCTTGCTGTAACTACACCAGGTTTTTACTGATGTTACGCTATTATGTAACATATCTATGAATCACCAGCAATTTTTTTGCTAATATTGACAGATTAAAACATAAAGATAGTTTAGACTATCTGCACTTATGCAGAGTGGGGCGTCTAATGTGGTCTAGATTTCAGGCACATTTTCCCAGATAGTTTCTTGCATCCTAAACAACAAAGACTGAAAGACAAATACTCCTTGAACGACAATTAGTTAACTAAGTTAGATAATATGAAACATCCTCTGGAGACATCCACCTGTTTTCATTGGCTACAGAGAGAGACAAAACTTCAAGCCTAGATTAGTTATCTCTCTTTCAAACAGCAAGTCAGACAACAAAAAATCTATCTTTAGATTAAACTAGTTTTTAAGACATAGCCATTCATCTCAGCTATGATGTGAGAATCATGATAAGTCAACTTTTGTTACTTCTTACAGATTCATTGACTGTACAAACAACCAAACAAACCAAATACCTGATTTAGAGAAAACTTTTAAAGAGATAAATCCTACCACAAATTGCTATTTTGTTGTAAATGATGAATTCATCAACCTAGTAGCTTCGTATTTTAATAGCTTATTGTGTTACAATTAAAAAACTCCCAGTCATTCTCACATGAGATATCCCTTGTGTACCTAAGTATATAACTTTACATTGTATACTCAACTTATAAATATTTTAGCCCTTCAAAAAAGGATGAGGATATGGTTGGACTTGATGATCTTGAAAGCCTTTTCCAACCATAATGATTCTATGATTCTATGCCTTATTTATTGTTACACAGAATAAATGAGGTACTTTTTCATGGATTCAGGTTTTCTGCAACACAAGCATTACTGAAGATAATCAGTACCCCTCTAAGAATCAAGCATAAGTAGTGGAGAAAATGAGAGGGCAGAAGAGATTGGATGAATAAAAATAATGTGAGCTATATATGACTCCAGTTTATTCAGAAGAATGATTTGGAAATTAAATAATACTTTTCACAGCAATCAGGATGTTGGCATGAAAATTCATGCTATCATTTTCATAACATCAAACATTCTTCTCAAAATGCTGATGTTATTGGATTACAGTCTTTTGTGTTTTCCCTTGAAGACTCCTTCTCACTCAACACAATACATCTGTATAAACACACACCCTGAGCTAGGCAAACACAAATGAACTTTGCATCCAATTGTTGTATAGCATTTAGAATTCATCTGCTATTCAATAGCTATAAACATTCAAATTATAAAAAAAACATTAAATTCATTCCTTTTCTACTCTTACTTTTATCTTTACTTGGGAAAATGGAAGGAAGGATTGAGAAAAGAAGGAATATATTCAGAGCTATAACAAGAAGATTTTTTTTCTCCCTTACAGGTATTTTTTCAGCTCTGAAAGCCAATTGAAATTCTAAATCTCTCCTCTGCCTTTCTTCTGAGAAACAATAATTAATAGGCCTAATCCCCTTTCTGAGATCTAACACACAGTCAAGAGGTCAGCAAGTTGGAGAGAAGACACAGTACTTTCATTTTGTTAACTCCATAAATAGTCAAATATGAATGACTGTGCTCAAATTCTAGGGAACATGTAGTAAATACCAAACAGGTTCACTGGACTAACATTATAAATCACTTCCTTGCTATACTTAATCACAGTATTTCTATGGTTAATCTTGTACCCGGAATATCTGTCTCTACAGAAACTAAATATCTGAATTAGATTCTGTTCATCCAGCAGTTTAAATGACTGATACAGCAATTATTAATTTCAATTAATTTAAAAATAATATCACAATATACTCTCCTTATTCTGATCTCTGAATTTCAAATACTACTTCTCACCAGATTTGCAGAAATGATATCAGATTTTGAAATGGGTTGGTTTTGCATTTCTCTATTGAAAAAATCTGTCTTGCTGATTGTTTTGCAGAAATTTTGAGGTATTTACTCTTTTTGCAAATCTCAGTTGAATTACAATCAAATCTTGACACAACAACAACTCAACGCTCTGAATCATGATACATCAAAAATTAATATCCCTGTTGAAATGAGCAATAAACTCCTTAGAATTGGTTCTTTCTTTGCCACACTGACCAGAAAGGAATATAAAAATTATGGGATCCGTCTTTTCTTCGTATCAACTCTGAGCATTTTGTACAAAAGGAAATCATCATGTAATTAAAGGGAAAAACTTAAATCACACATATATTTTATTAGGTGTAAATGAAGGAGGGGATAAATCCCAGAAAAAAAAAAAGAATATATATATATATATATATATATGTCTTTCTTAATCTAGAAAAAAAATGTTGGGGACTACAATGAATTTCCATTATATTTATCACCTAACTAGAGTAATAAAATTACACAATAATTCAGATTAGAAGCTATGGAAGTCTCTAATCCAACTTCCTTCTTAAACAAGGGTCAACCTAGATCAGGTTGCTCAATGGCTAAAATGACTACAAAGTCTCTGCAGTCAAACTTTGAATATCCCTAAGGATGGAGATACTACAGACTCACCTTTATGGTGAAAAACTGTTTCCTAGTGTGTAGCTGGGATTTCCTTTGGCTCTCAACTTATCACAAAGTATTTCTGAGAAGAATCTGGCCTCATCTTCTCTTTATCATTCTGTCAGGTAGTTGTAGACAGCAGTAAGATACTGAGGTCCCCTTCACTGGACTTGTTCCAGTATGTCCATGTCTTTCTTGTATTAGTGATACAAGAACTGGACACAGGAATCCAGGTGTTGTCTCACAAATGTTGAACATAATGCTAAGCTAAAGGATTGCTAAGCTAAAAGAAATGCAGTCTGCTACTTTTCAACAGGACTTTCAGAGAAGAACAAAGAAAATAACAGAAACAGACTTCTAGGAATGCACTAACTACCAAAGCAAGGTGAAGAATGAAAATGATAGTAGGGTAAAAATAATTAAAGGGTATAAGCAATGCAAGAGAAATATTCATTTAGGAAATTACATGAAATGTATTTGGAAAAAAAAAGTGTTATTTAAGATGGCCAGCTAGAAGAACAACCAAATAGTCATCTCAACTGAAAAAAACACAAGCGCACCTCTTAGCATAGAAAGAAAAATAAAAGAACAGAATTAAAACTCTAAGAAAGAAAAAGTCTTGGTCCTGAGGTCAGCTGTCATAGCACATCTCAGCACCTTTCATTACAGCTAAATAGTCAAACCCCTGCCTCATCTAGTGGTCTTATCAATCTTCCAAATGAGAATGTTTCCTCGTCCACTTCAAACTGCACCCAGGCATTGTCTGGGAAAAAGCTAGCTGCTCTGAATCAAATATATACCCAGAACCATGATAACAATTTAACGATATGGACGATCACATGTCCGGGCTTGGGACAATGCCCTGTATTTGTTCAGTTTGCTAGGGTAGATCTAGCCAAAGAATCCATGGGAACATCCTAAGAATCTCTTTGCCTATCTTATTTAGGAAACACTTCGTAATAGAGTTTAATGAATACAAGTCAGGAAGACCTCAAAATAAAAATTAAAATTGATGTTCAACAAACAAGCAACTCAGATCCTTCTGCCAGGAAGAGTAAATAAACAAATCGATAAATAAAGCAGACAGAATGTTCCATAGTTCTACAAATCAGTATTTTATTGGATCAAGCAGAAAAGAAAGGTTTCAATGAGGCAAAGGGTGTATTAGTAACAGTCCTTATCTTCCATCAGAGAACAGATAGTTAGAGTGTCCTTGAAGGAAAGAAAGTCATCTATGTGGGGGCTGAAGGCCAAAACATCTTTGGTTTTATGGGGGGAAGATGAGAGCATCTCTAGCTTCAACCTGGAACTAACCAGCAATCTGTGAAGTTGCATCAGCTGCTTCCTGTGCAATGCACCACTTGCCACAAGAACAGCTGTACCAGGTCAGATCAAAGGTCCATCTAGTCCAGAGTCCTTTCCCTGACAGCGGCCAGTAGCAAACACATTAATAAATAGGAATGAGTTACAATCAAAAGCAGAGATCTGAACAGCCATGAACTTTAAAATCCAAATTCTCAGTCAGACGCTAAATTCTTCAAAGAATTTCTATCCTTAAACAGGTCCAATCAATCTCCCCACCATTGCCACCACTCTAGTGTGAAAGTGCTGAAATTAGTGTGTGCCGGTGTGTGCATAGAAAAAAAGTCAGGAAGTGAAGACATGAATTCTACAGCTTGAACTCCTTGCTTAGTAGTAAACATTGTTTTTAAAATATAGCAGTATTGGCCCAAGACAGTTAAATTGTTCTGGTGTTTTTTTAATAACCTTTTATACATATATACATACATATTTGCAAACTCACTGTCTGAATTCTCATTTTCTGAATAGATGATTAAAAGCTGAAAGCATGGTAAATAGTCTAGTTTTTTAAGAAAGGTTCCATACCTCAAGGATGTGCATTTATAGGATTATTGGATTTCTTCATGACATAATGCAAAATCTTCTGCCAAAGGATGGACTTTATGTGAAGGCCAAATTTTAACTGGAAACACCCTTGTTTTTAGCAGCAGAATGCCACACACTGTGTGTGGGAAGACTGCTGTCCAAGTCAGCCTTGAAGGGATTACTGAAATCCAAATGCTAAAGAACTGCACCTGAAAATACTGTGGTCACTGGTAGAGCTGCAGATTGATTAGTCTGACTTATATACATTCATTTTATGGACAACTGGGGTACTTAGAGGAAACAGAAAGCCAAACATATCTATATTCTTCCAAACTGCTCTTTCTGGTGCCATTATTTACATTGTAACTGTCATTGCATCGTTTCACTTTCAAAGCTCACACCAATAAATCAAGTCCAAGTGTTCTCAGTTTGCTCATCCCTGCCAGCAATGAATCTTAGTCTTAACTGCAAGTACGGATTGTCTTCTCAGAATAAACCAACAATAACGATTTAGCACTCAGAACATTTCATGTGCAACAATAAAAGCAAGCCTAAGATGAAGAGCTGGAGATGAAAAGCTAATGTTTTACACTTCCTCCATCACATTATATACTTCTACTGCTTTTATTTGCACAATAAGAAAAAAATATCTTTTGATAACACCCAGAAGAATTGCATACATATAAATGAGAACAGCATTTGGCTAGCAATCTCCTTTTCCATCTTCAAAGATAGCACAGGCCTTATAAATCTGTCTTGAAAGTGGCAGAACAATTTGCCTTATTTCAGACTAGATTATTACCAGTGTTTTGTACCTGCGCAGTAAAGGAGCTTGAGAAATTCCATTTTCCCCTAAGAAGGCAACTTCTACTATGGCAAGGGATGGACAAATCCCTTCACCATTGATTGTTATCTGGCTTTCCCTGAACTGAGTGAAACGCCAGGTATTGATAGCAATTTTTCTGGTCCCTGTGCACTCCAAAGGGCCCTAGAGATCACAGGGAGCATAAAAGGTTGCTTTTTTTCATGAGAAGAAGTAACTGAGTTTCCTCTCAATCAGAAATATGCTTTAAAACCCAAGGTATCACATGCATATATAGGCACACACAGAGATTGTGTGCTTGTGTGTGCCATAGGGATGGCATTTCTTCATGGTCTGGAGTACATCTCAGCACGTTTCAGTTCTTTGCACATCAAAACAGTTCCTGCAGTAGCTTCCTCTCTCACTGTTTCCACTCTCCTGCAGCTTTCAGGGCCAGCAACCTGACAACCACAGACTGGAAAACTTTTTGAGAAAATGTTTACTGATGCAAAAAATAATTTTAAAAAGTGTGTTTTTATGTAATGTCCATGAACGTAAATCAATGAAAAAGTCAGTTCCTTTATAAATGTTTCAGCCAACTCTAAGCAATACATAGCTGACACTTCCTTTCCTCCAGGAAGCACCAATCAGCAACAAAGCTCTAAGTCCAAATCATTACATTAACAGAACAACAAGGGAGCGCTGGACCATCCAGCTAATTTCTGAGAGTCACTCATTGCCATATCAGTCAATGAGTTTGGGCCGATGCCCCTCATATTGCACAGGCATAAATCTCAGGTGTCATCAGGGCTAAACTTGGGAGCCAATAGCCTATGGAAAGGAAATTCTGCCCTAAAGTCTAGGCAAAAGTACTAATGGTTCTGGATGAGGCTCTAGAAGTTACTTTTTCCCACATTTCTGAATTTTCAGTAGAAGATAGAGTTTTTCAGCCCAGTCCTTAACCACTCTATAAAAGCGGTGGGGGATCGAGTCAACTTAGCTTATGTGAACAGGGCTAGCTTTCCAACCTGGCAGCGACTCTCCTGCGCTTGCTGAAGCCAAGTGCACTGCCAACAAGCCCCAGGTGTGCACCACATGAGCAGGTGAAGAAAATAAAATATGTTTATGTGGGTTGTGATGACAGTTCTGAGCCCATATAAAGCGTAATACATGACAAGGAGTATGGTTATCCCAAGATACCAACATTCCTCATGTGCACAAACAGGCAGAAATCCAAAGGCCTTCATCTTCTTGGAAAATTCACTGGGCTGTTGCTGTTTTGCATGGATTTTGTTTTATTTTTTTTAAAGGTGATTTGCTTCCTCTGTAAAAATTTTCTTTTTTTAACTTTTTATTTTTTTTTTCAAAATAAGCAGCAAGGAATTGCTTTGCAAAAAGACAGGATCTCATATGGCATTTACACAACTGCGTCAATTTAAGTGCGATCAGAATCAAGCACAGAGAGGTCCTTTCAAAAGCATTAATTAAACCACTCTTTGAAACTGATGTTTAAATTGGAACTGTCCCTGGGACAAAATCCTCTATGCTTATACAGTTACAGCAAGAAAGACATAATGCACAGTCTCTCAGGAGACAGCAGCTGATGCTCTACCAACTTGCAGGAAGTGTCCTAAGTTGAATAAATCTCTTGATAATAAGATTACTCAGAGAAAAAGTGATAGGAAGCAAGAGATATTTCCTCAAAGAATATTTCTGGCTATATGTATGCTATTTCTTAAACAAAAGACTTCTCTTGAGCATGTGGGATTTTATTTGTTATGAATGCCACTCTGCTCCAATTTTTGCTAACACACAGACTCTCATATTAGAAGAGTGATTTTTAAAATACAAAGAGATGGTACACAGAAAAACCAGCAGCCCTCACCCTTCCTAAGCCTTTCATGTCTGTAGGATGTCATAAGCAGAAAGAGATAAAGATATTTTATACGTAGCATTAGGAGATAAAGTATCTTATATATTTGATCAGGAGATATTTGCATATAGCAAGCCATTTAGCTTTGATATATGCTGAAATTTGTTAATGAAATTATAATGTAAGGAAATCACAGATATATTAATCTCACTCATTTATATTCTAAAATGGAGTTTTGGAGCTGAAGGTGATATTTCTTGTCAGGTTTAAGAGAATCTTGCTTCTTCCTTACATGAAGAGAAGAGTGTATGGTAATTTTTAATAAGTATCCACAATAGTTATATACCTGCTTGATTCAGTGCCTTTTTCCAGTATGCTTTTTGATAAGGCATGTATGGAAGAGATAGAGAATATGAATATATATACAATTTTAATCTTACCTAAAAAGGGACATAAATTTCAACCACGAGAGTAGGAACATGCTAGGTTTAAGTTGAACAGCAGAAACCAAAACTGGCCTCTTACATTTTATTACCATCTTTTTCCTTTTTTTTTTAAATAATATCCTTTTTAATTGTAATCTACAAAGTAAGTAGAGTATATATCTAGAACTGTATCTGTTTGAGAAACATGAAACAGTCCCACAGTTTGGGTTGGGAGGCAGAGCTGGTGCCTTACAACCAAATGAGTTACTAGCTGCATGCTGTTTCCTGAACATGCATTGACTGCTCTGCTCTGTGGATTGTTACCAGCTTCAGCATTTTTTAAATATTTCCCATTAGCCTTTATTTGATATTTTATGCTTCCCCTCATAAACCCTTTAAACAGATTAATTGTGCCTGTGATGTTTGTTTGTAAGTACAGCTGCTCTTCCTTCCAGTTTGTTTTATAATTGTGATGTCTCTAAGATATCCTCATAAAACTGACAAGTGGATCTGCAAACAACCAGAGTTTTATCAGAAAGGAAATCCAAATTAATGTTATTGGAGAAAACATCCAAGTAATACTTATTTAAAAAAAAAATGAAAGTTTAAAAAATCTGCAGCTTATTTTAAGCTGTAGTTTATTTTGTTCAGAATATACATTGACATTTTTGGTAAAATAAGATCTTAGGTCTTATAAAAAATAGTAAATCAGCCTCCAAAGTCTAAGAGCGGTACAAATTGGTTTAGGAGCTGTCATGCCGCACCTCCAGTGAGTGCCATATTTCAGGATTCTTTTGGTTATTAGTTGGAAAGGATGGGTGAAGTTTCAGACTAAAGCAATTGCTGACTATAAAACCAGATCAAATAAAGAGTTCAGACTGAATAAGCACCTTTAAAGTCCATTTGTGAGATACACTGTTCAGCTGTGAAATGTCTTGTAAGTTTTCCAAGAACTTTGGTGAGCTTTCTTCATAAAATCTATATTATTTTCATTGAAGATTAATGATAGGCTTATTAAAAAATCAAAAACTTGGAGAGATTTTCTGTGATTATGAACAAGGGTCATCACACTACATTACTGTGGAATGTTTTTATAAGTTTTGTTAGTAGAACTAAACTTAAAAAAATCTATAGTCCAACTTTTTTTCAAGTCTGTTTTTCATTTTTAAAAGATACCATCTATTTTTCTTCTCTTTCCCTTACAAGTATGTACAAAATACTATCCACAGGTCCATCCATGCAGTATCATTGAATGCAATTTCATTATCACTTTTGACTGATGAGGTGTGTTCAAGTTGACATGGCTATTCAGGTGTAAGACAGGGAGGATTTTGCCACAGTTGAGTGCAGGACTGCGTATTGCAAATGGAGGCAGGACAGCGAGGAAGGGAAGCAGCTGCTCATCCTCCACGTCATGGTTCTACTCAGCACAATGCGGAATCAAAAGCATCATGTCCGTTAAGGCTGCAAGGGTGACTTTGTGTCCCAGGATTAAAAACTTCCACAAATCAGACAAAAACGTGAAGGCTACTTCAGTACATTAGCCACTACAGATTGGGAAAAATGCTGCAGAAGGCAACCAACCTCAATCTGGGGACAAATACTGCTGTCCGTCCCATGGTAGAAAGTCAAGAAGCTATGTTTTTGATGCCTACTTTCTTCATTTCTTTTTCAGATTAAAAGGTAGCATCAACCACTGTCATTTGGTGGAGCCAAGCAACAGAACAAACTAATGAGGATGTCCAGAGCAGAGGTCTAGCTGATGATCTGGCTTTTCTTTTTTCCCAGCCTCCACAATGGAGAAGAGGATTCCCCTGTCCTTTATTGGGCATCATCCCATAATTGTTGTATCTATCTATTTAAATAGACATTATTGGGGTTCTGAAAGTGTTTTAGGTAAAAGCATAAGTCAAGTTTTTAACAGGGACTCAAGCCTTGTTTGAAATCCTCTATGACAGCAAAGAAAGTCATCTTCTAAGATAGTGAAAATGGGCCCTCAAACTGTAATTAGTTATCTAAAAGTTTTGGTCACAGTGGCATGGATTCATGCCACCTATTGAAGCAACCTGATTTTGGCCTTTGCAAATGCAGGACAGATATCTACAGATACCTGAAGGCAGAAAGTATCTGGCCCAAGGGAGCAATTCCAGAGATTATGTGGATTGAATTACTCCTACTGGTGCCTATTTCTCTAATCATTAAAAAAAGAACATAGTGTGGCAGTGATCGTAACTGAGGCACCTTAATGAGGTTACCTGAATCCAGATTCTGTGTTTGAATATTTTTCTTTAAAAATCTATAACTTAAGTAACCACCTACACTTGTATGCATATTTTTAAACAACTTATTAAAACACATAAGCCTCAGGCATTGCAGGGGAGCACAACATTCAGTAGAAATTGAGAAAAAATATATATAAATTTAATTTTTATTAAGTGATTATTATCACTTTAGCTCTGAGGAAAAGTGGGACTGAAAATGTAGAAGCACATTGGATCACTCTGGATAATTCCTGTATGGATTCACATCAGGAATCTCCTTCTGTTGCTAAGGATTTGAATGTGAAATGAAGGAAGTAACACATATGTCCTAAGTTTTTTCTCTACAAGAGAGGCATTCATATCTCTACAAAATTCGAACACCCCAGTATTGGAGTTTACTCCCTCTCAAAGAAAACACTGTGCTGATCAAGATGCCTCAACAAAGAGTCTTTCCTAAAGAGTCATTGCAAATTCAAAGATAGGGAAGGTGTAAGATATGTGAATAAGCTAAAGTGCAGATGTAAGCTGCAGTTTTGTAAATGGTTTCACTGGATTTGCTGCATTGGAGGATGTAAAACTTAGGTTAGATTAATAATTAATAAAAGCCTTATTTAATACATAAAAATTCTTGAAAAGACCGCTCATTGCTACCTCTGCCCTTATTCAAGGATTTCTATATCTCTGTAGACAAATATGAAACTGCATGTGATTTCCATCCTCTGCCCATGTTGAGTCCTGAATTTCCCTTCCTTTTTTTTCTTCTCCACTTGTGTGGGCTTCCACACTTACCCAAGTCAAACAATTAGTCTATGCTCCCTTGCCTATACCACGCTGCAATGCTCAGCTCTATCTGACCCTGTACCACTTTTCTGGTCATGGCAAATGCCTAGCAAGTGCTGGAAATAAAGACAGCTCCATTACACAACCAACCCTTCAGTCTTTTATTCACATCCTGCAACTTTTTAGGCAGTTCTCAGCAAACATGCAAAAGAATAACTTTTAAAATGTTCATTACTTGGCTGTTTTTATCTGAATTCAAAACATTATTTATTAATAAATTCCTTAACATTTTGGAAATCAGTAAGTAGTACATTAATTCATAGACAGACCTAGATATACTGATCAAAATTATGACTTTTTGTTGAACAGAGTACTCAAATAATTGACAATCATATGCTAAAATCTTAACTCAAAATACATCAGAAATTAAAGGGTAGCTATTTCCATTTCAGAGATATTTATCTGAAACAAGGAAGATGAAACATTTACATTCTTTGTACTACCAAACTTAACTGCGCCAGGACATGTGTCTAGGACTAGAAATTGATTGTCTGCCAGAATGGTTCTTGACATAGTTTTGGTCCCAGCTAACACTCCTCCAAGCAGTTTCCAAGCATGCTTTGATAGTTAGCATGGGGTCAGGAACTATTGCCTATAAGTACTTTTACTATGATGCCCTGGTTTGAAGAGTAAGAAAGACTAAGAGCTCAAATGTGAGCTAGACCATATCAGAACTGGGCACTAGCTTTATTTCTCTGGTTAGAGATGTAGTCACAAAGAGTTGGTTTTGGGCATAGGACTTGGATAAATGCAACTTTTGACCATTGAATTACCTTCACTATACAACTATTCACACTTTCAAATCTAAAATCATTTATAGGTCCATACTTTTGATCAAAAATTTTGTTTCATAAGCATAGAACACCAAATAAAAATTTAGATGAAATAGCACTTCTTAGTCTGTCCTCTTTCTGATTATCTGCTGTTTAAATTGTCCCAGTTCTCTATAAACATAGCCACTGCAGTGACAAATAATTATGATATAGTTCTTCCATAATGATTCCTGCTACTTCCTTGTTGAAATCTAGTGATCTACATTTTGCAGAGGTTTTTCCTATCTCCAGCACTGAAGAGTTATGAGCAAACTTTTGACACCTGTGGCAGTTCCTGGAGACTGTAAAATAAAGGTAATAATATGGTTCTCTGAAAGTGCTTCTGAGGTCCTAAAGCCTTTGCAGGCATTTTTATGTTTTACTCCTTGGTGACACTAATTCCTGCAAAAGTAACAATGCTCTTTGGTCATCAGGCTAATTTAGTCATTATGGTGGTGGAATCTGGACGCTAGAAAGCATCAATCTACTATCAATCCTAGCCACGTAGTCCAGCAATCATTTCGAGTTACTACCAAACTAAGCCAGATTTGAACTACTGACCAAGATGTGAAAGACTATGTATCCTATTACCAATATCCTAAATCATCCAACCTCCCTTGCAACTATATTTTTGGATTATTATTTAAGAACAATAATACAATACCCTATAAGCAGGTTCTTTAGATATTCAAGCATGTCAGGTTGTACTTTCTACATTTTCAGATAATTGTGGAGTAAATATTTGTTAAATGAAGTATTTTACATCTGTCTTGGACCAAAGCGTTCTTTCTGTCAGTAATACCACTGAACACTTGTAAAAGTATGCCGGCCATTACAGAGTTATGCAGTCTTGGCAAATACAGTCTTTGAACTCATGTTGCTGTGCTGCCAATAAAAAATATGTTCTTTTTTATCAACTGGATGTCTTTCAATTATACAATCATTGTCTGACAGAAAAGCAGTTGAAATCAATTATAAAAAATCCTTTTTTAAAATTTCACACCAGTTGGCAAAAGGTTGACATTTGTTTGCCTAACTCTCAAAGAGGCATTTGGTGTAGTTCAACAGTACAGAGAAAATTTCGTATAAAGATCAAAAGAGGGGAAAAAATGCATATACACTTTTGTATGAAAGATAACACATGGTCTTTGCAGAAGGAAATGCTTCATTTCTTTCCCATATATCAGATCTGGTCCTTCACTTCATCATTATGTTCATCTTCATTCAAAGTGAATGGCTGGAGCTGGAGAACTGGGAGCTGGAGAACTGGGCTGATCAATGTTTTTATAATCCATTTTAATACTATAGAACACAGAAAATAACAATCTGTAAATCAACTGTGCTCTTAATCCCAATCTGTTAGAGTAAAATA
>JAUBOD010000408.1:596333-622332 GCA_032353885.1 Nothura maculosa | reverse complement strand
TATTCAAAATTGTACCTTAAAACGCATGCATGTACATCCTGGTCCTATTTACTATCCTACTCTGTCCACTTCCAGCACAACATACTCATTCTCTGAACAAAAAAAATATACCTTTACTTCATCCGTGTATTTGTAATTAACAAAATATTCTTTCAGTGTCTAATATGTGCCATGTCTTCACCTCCAAAACATATGTAGGTCCATCATTTTTTTGGAAGCAATGCTCTCTATTTTACATTTCATGTCATTTTCTGAAACTTCTTTAATTTCAGCTATGTTCTTCCTGTGAGCATAGGACTCAGTTCAGTTTTGTCCATGGAATCACCCTCTCCTTCTACTCCTCTTCCTATGTGCAATTATGCTAGAAATCCACTGAAGTATGCTTCCAAACCCTAAAGACAAATCCAATATCAAACTATAATAATCCTGCTCAAATATTTTTGTAGTTCAGATTCAGGATTCATAAATCCTGCCAGGTGCTGAAAGGTGGTGAGCATCCGGTAAAGTTTTATACCTAATGATAACTATAGATATTCTGCATTCATCAAGACATAGCTAATTTGTCTTGATGTCATAATGCTTGGACAAAGTGTTCATCTGCATAATTTCTGAGGACATAGGCACATGGATCTAGGGGAAGAGAATCTCCTCAAGAAATTTTCTTTCCAAGAAGTGAACAGTAGAGGTCGAGAATTCTGGTCTTTTACTTCTGTAATTTTAAACAGAGAATGGACCTGAAGAAATTTAATTTTGATGAGACATAAAATCTGTGGGATGGAGTTTATTTTTTCTTCATTCATTGAAAATGTGTTTTTACCTTTTGGCTTGAAATATCAAACCTCAAATAAGGAAAAGTGTGACACATTTTTGAATAAGCAATATAAAAAATATTAGGAAGAACAATTCAGGCATATTTTAAATGTGTTTTACCAATAAAAACAAAGGACAGCAAAAGTCAAGCAAATGGACATTTTTATAACATTGATATACTTCTGGCTGTTTTCCAGTTTTAATAATCTAACCTCTGTTTAAATTAAAATATCCTGTCAGTTTTTAATACAAACCCTACATGAGCTGCAAATTCGCAATATGTGTTAAATCTAAAAAAATCATCATCTATCATTGCACTATTTCAGCAGTGGCAGCTGGCTGTTTTTAAAAGGTTCCTATGAACACAGATCTTCGTTTAAATGTAATATTATGTTATATTACTCACACTTGAACTGACCTTCATAAATATCAAATCCTTACAATTATAAGTCCTGACATTTAATACTTTCCTGCAGACTAAGCGGGACCATGTTACATTATAAGGTCACTTGTCATTTGCAGCTTTTAGAGAAACTTATCATTTTAATGAAGACACTAACTCAGACACATGCGGTAATGAAACTGAGGACAAACGGACTTTAGGCTGGCACAGGGGTGCAGATTCTTACCACAGCTCGGCCAATGAGCTCAGCATCAAAAGACTTTAAAAATGCCTTGCTTGCCCAACTGTATTAAAAAGAAGCATATGCTTCACATTTTTACAGTAGGAAATGATTTCTTAAGTGGTCCTAGTGACCAATAAAGGATTAACCCTTCCTGCTCTCCTAGGATGGGACCTGTAGCTTTACTCCAGGTAGAAAGTAAGGAAGCTGCTCTTATTCATTTACACATTCAGTGAAATAATTGGATAAAATATGCAATAGATCCAGCAATATGTGTTGCACACATTAACCTAAATTATCCTATGAAAATAGTTAGGTGCCTTACTGAGTCCCCTGCACCCTATCCTGAGAAGTTAGAGGAATCTCTGGACAGCAACTCACCCAGCTAGTGGTTGGATAAAGGATTTGAATAAACAACTGAAAAATTTAGCAATTTGCAAAACTCAGTTTACTGCAACACATCATTGATACTTCATGTTACTGTGACACAAACCTCTTTCAATGTCTATAACATTCAGGTTCAGGAACAAACAGAACAGAAATGGAAGAAAGAAGGAGGATTTATTGTGTGATGTGCTCCAGATCCTGTCCCTGCTTAACCTCGTTAATATAAACTCAAATCACTTTCCTGATCCTCTATCTGTTTTTGCTTTTTTGATTCTTGGGAGAAAACAGAGGCAATATCCATAAGGTGTAAATATATGTAATATTATAAGTGAAGAAGAAAATATCAGATCCATAGACATCCAAGACACTGGAACTGTAAGTGTCATGACAGATTGCCTGTGGTTAGAAGGTACCTTTCCATAGCAGAGATTACAAATTTTGCAATGTTTTTTGCTATCTACATGGCTTTTTAGAGAATAGCCTCAAAATCATGTTAAATAACATTTAGGGGAAAAAATACCACTACCAAGAAAAAGCATCCAGCCACTAAATAAATATATGGTACATAAAAAGAGACACAGAAGGAAATGATCTGAAAGAGAGAGAGATCAATATATTTGAAGTCATGTTATTCTTTACCAGACTTCTAGTTGTCACCAATAACAAGAGTGAAATGGATAACAGAAGAGTGTAAAGACAACAGAGATGTGTCTCCCACATTAAACTGACAGCATTCTTTTCTTATTAAAATGGCTTGTATGCTAATAGGACTTTCAGATGTGCTTAAATTGCAATAGAAAAGCTTAAATCTATCCCAATATAGAGACACATCAATGTGCAGACATGATAATTCTTTCCTATAGTGATAAAAGTGATGATCATTAACATTTGAATAATGCAGTCCACCCAATTGAAAAAAAATAGATGGGGAAATGGCTTAGATCTTGTGTGTATGCCACTAATTTTATTGCGGCATACACACAACTGACAGCCTAAGAAAGGGTCCTGGTCACTCTAGCTCACCCTAAAAAGTGAACATTTGTCTCTAGGCTATCTCTATACATGGAGAAAGAGTACGAACTTTCACATTATTGTATTGCTTTTCTGTGGAACATTTCTGATTCAGATTAATCTATACTCTCCACACATTTCTCAGGCATAATTTTGCAATTGCTAAGCGCCAAGGACCTTTTGCCATGCCCCATCTGTGCCATAGGCTGGACATGGCCAACCTATCTTGGAAAGTAAGAGAAATTAATAATACGGACACTATCAAAGAGTGCCAGCTGGCCTAAAATCCAAAGAGTGATCTCCGGAGTAGATCGCAGTTCAGAGAGGATACCTGCTGAATTGTTCCCTGAAAATGTCTTACCCTCAGCCAGAGATGCCTACAAAGACCATTATTCCAACTTAAGAACATCTGATAAGTGATATTAGAATGCCACTAAAAAACAGTCAAAATACAGTGTACGATAAGATCCAATTTACTGTCATCTGGCATCTTCTTAATCTTAAAATATATCTTTTCTTTCAGTGTTTTTTATCTTTCCACAAAAAGATGCCATCTGTGAAACCAGCTCTGAGCAGTCTGCCACTCAGCTTCACGTATTTAAGGAACTCCAGCACATACTCCAGCATTCTGAATATACTGCTTTGGGAAAATTACCAACCGCAAATGTTGTGGTTGAAGTACCACAACATTGGATTCTATAAGGGCTCCATCTCATTCCCTAAATGTCCAACAGAAAGAAATTAGGTATAGATAGTCTTTTACTTGAGGTATGGCTAGACCAAAATCCCATTTGCCTTTCTCCTTTCCCCTGAAAATTAGGTAAATTTATGCTGATCAGGTAGAAAGTAGGCTGATGTCACCATGCTCACCCAAACCTCCAGAGCAAAGTACTCAGAAAAGGAAGAGCAGCTCATTGCCTTTTCTTCAAGGATGACACAGCACTGAAGAAAGGGTACATTGATTGAGAAAGCCCTTGCTAATCACAGTTGCAGTACTGTCCCTCAACACTTCACTCTTACTGATATACAAGGCATGATCAAGTCTTCAGTGTGCAGTACTGTCATATGTTTCAATAATGAGGAGAGACTGTGAGCTTCATTTGCTACGGGTGATTGATATCTCTGTAATATTATACTGCTGCCAATAAAGCAAGCAAGTACTGTGTCTGAAACACTTCTCAAATGAATGTATATATGGTCACTTCATCAGGGAACTATATCCAGAAATGCTGGATGTGTATTAGAAAATGTTGTGAAGTCTTTATGTAGTAAAGAATATACACACAATAAACAGAGGTTTTCCATGTACCTTTTTCCTTTGCAAATTCTCAGGATACTCATTCACCAGAGTCTTTCTCTGGCAACCATAACATAGGGTTAGCTGATATCTATAGGATTACAGAATGACACCTATGTTTAAATCTAAGCTTTTTTTTGGACCAGGGTGTGACAAGATAGACTTTAAGCATGAGAACCCTGTGTTTCCTCTCAGCTCATCTTTCCCCCCTCAAGGAGTGTTACCGTGTGATGCCTTGAGATTTTGCCTTTCTCTTCACAGAGGAAGACTCTGCACATTGCCCTAACTCATGACCCTTATCCCTACTCCACATCCTTGCTTAAGAACACAATCTTTTTGGATGGCCCGCTGTGCCCCACACTGGGATTTACAGTAGCACAGACTAAATATTATCCATTTAAACGTATACCTAGCTATCCCAAACAAGCAAAGCTGGAGATATTTCCTTCTCAGCTCCTAATATCAGAATAAACTAACATGAACTTTATATATATATACTGCATTGCAGATCCCTCCACAGGCTACACTGGTGGCAGCGTTTTCTGTTTCTAATCGCCATGGCCTTTATGATACTGTACTTAATGAATTATGCTCCTCACAAGGAGGTCAGTGAAAGAATTAAGCTAAAAACCCCTAGCAGTGTTGTTGGCCCAGAGCCAGTGCTTTCGAGACTGTGTTTCTGCATGAGGTCTACCACAGCTGGAGCGAAACGACTTGCAGGTGGCTCAGTGGGCAGCAGATCACACAGTACTGCTCTGTCCGCCCCTCAACAGCAAGGAGGGAGTCACCTATGCCTGCCGTTGGTGGCTGAAAATGAGCAGGAAATGTCTGACAATCTTGATTAAGAACTCCCAAGCATTGAACTTTCCATAAGGAAAAGGCACACTCAGATCTCTCTCTGCTTTGACATTTTAACTTCCAATTTAAATACTGTTTGGGGTCCAGGAGAAAATCCTAACGCTTATCATTATGATGTTGTGCTGCAGAGGCCTAAATAAGTATGACAGGGACACGAAAGACTGAGTATTAAGGAAACATGCTTGTCTTTTTGTCCTCAAATTTAATTCATGGAGAATTTATAGATTTTATTTTTCAAGTTGCTTAGAAATAGTAAGTAATTTTCTGGGATGTTTTTAAGTTATTTTAAATGTAGATGAACAGATCCATGTGCACAATGGCAAATAACAGCAAAGAGCTTGCAAGGAGCAGAGGAGCCCAAAGACTGGGCTGAACAAACTTAGGTTTTACCAACAACAGGTTTGGACAAGGCTTTGCATGACGTATTACACAACTGCAATACTGTTATGGGAAGGCGTATAGGCTGGCCCTGGAGATTTACCTATGCTCGTCATGTCAGTGGCTACTTCTAGCAGGTCTGCTGCTTGTCAACTACCACCAGTGGTAATTTTACTGAGTTCTAGAAGTGCTGGAGCTTAAAAATATCAGAGACCGTAATCATAAGGAGAGAGTTTTTCTAAATAGTAACTAGATTCAAGACTAGTCCTTGTCTTTCTGGTCTAGGTTTTGGTGCACGAGTCTTAGTTTCAATAGAAGAATAATATAAATTTTAAAATTTGGAATCAAAAGAGTATTGACAACATGTTTTGCTGAGCCTTTGGAAGCCAAATCTGTTCTGTTCTCTAATAACAGCAACTGAAGTCAGCAGGGATGTCAGGATCCAAAAAGGAAAAGCCTTAATGACTTTTTTTATACCTTCCTATGTCTTAAATGGCTCCTCCTCTTCCCTAGAGGGTAAAAAGTGAATGATCTATGGTGTCCTGTTCCTGATCAGTCCTCTCTCCTTACTGCATGTATCAAATCAGGAAGGAGAAACAAAGACATCTGATTAAGATGATCAATAGGATACTAAACAAAAATAAATGTAAATTATGAGTAAAGATTACAGAGATTATACAAGATGATGCTACTTCACTGAATAACTAGGACTAGGACCAAATTTGGAGGCAGTTAAGGCTGTGAGCAAATAGCTGATTATAATAGAATTATACTCTTGGCCAAACTGTAATGGGGACCCTGTTATGACTCCTGATTTACCCAATAAGTCTCACAGGTTCTGCAATAGATCCTCTTCTCCATTTCCTTCAGGCAAAGCTATGCAAAGCCATAAGGACCCACTCCAATGCTCTGCATATCCAAGAATTTTATTATATTGTAGACAAGCCAACACTATCTGGAGAGATTTCTACCATGCCAGAAGCAGCTAACAACTACAAAGGTATTCTTAATTATCTTCACACTCATCTTGTACCGCCATGCCTGCAATACCTAGGGACAGGAGAGGTCCTGGGAGTAATGGCCAGAAAGGCTCATGGCACAGTGTGTGCAGCAAGGAGTCCTCAGCTCTTCCCAGCTGCTCTCTAATCCTCATTCCTGCACACTTGATCGCTGAGTCTTAATTTACTGCATTTTAAACAAAAATATATAATGAGTAACATACCAGCACATGCTCCTGGTAGCTCTCATTGCCTATAAATTCCCACTACACCTAGGAAACTGTGGTTTGATTTTCTGTGTTGCTAATTGGTGAGCTACAGCCAAAGAAATTGCTAGCAGGTTTTCATCTCTTGAATTTATTTACCACCATGGAAGGGGAAAGAGGCCATTCCTCCGGGAAGGGGGCAGAACCTGGAAGGATTACATTATTTTGACCTTACATTTGAGCTGACATCCAGCACAGCACTAAATCAATGACTTGGCACGGCAGCTGGGATTAGCACGGGTGGGTTACGAGCCTTTTGCAGCTGTGCTGGAGCTACCAGTGGATGTCAGTAGAGGAAACACTTGCAGAAGAGCCAAATGGAAAGAGACAAAGGGAAGAAAATCCTCCGGGTTCCTTAGTGAATGCAGTCCTTCAAAATGGCTCGTCTCTCTGAGGGAATGATTTAGGACTACCAGCAAGCAGGAGTACATTCAAGGATGTTACAAAGTTGATCAGGCTGCCCGTAATTCTTCATGCTTTCACCCTTCAAAAGCAGTATGTTATATTTTATTTTCAGTTCATTTAGAAACAATGAGCAAAGTCAGAAGGCCCATTGCTGGAGTAGTGGTGATGCTGGGCGACGAATTAAAAAGAAGCAAAACATATATCATCTGCTCCCTCTTCTCCAGCAGAGCAGCCACTGCTCCAGGAACACTTAAAATGCAACAATAAAAAGCAAAGCACTCTAATTACTGCATTGCAGGAGTTGGGCTGCAACCTTTGACTAAAGCAAACAATCTGGACAAGCTAAGCACAGAGTTTGTTTTGTTTTGTTTGGCTGAACTCTAACAATTTTATGTAAAACAAACAAATAAATAAACAAAAATGTACGAATGGCAAGGATTTCCTTTGCTAAATAATAGCCAACCACCTTGTGTAGCAAAGAGTTGACCTCACTTCTCCAGCACATAATCCTGGAAGTGAATAAGAGTGATTGAATTCACTGTTCAGGAGTGGATCCCAATGTCATCACTGAAAAACACTATTCTTAACACAGGTGTCACTCCAGAACAAAATAAACTTTACAGATTGTTTATGGGAGTTTTAGAAAGATTTTATCTGAGAAAAAGTGGTCAAAAAAATCCTGTTACTTTGAGACTTCTTCTCAGAGTAAATGTAAACTTTTTCAGGTCTTTTATAAAGCAGAATAAGTTTATTTATCCTATAGGAACTGCAAATTATACAGTTCTTTAGTAGATCTATGTTCTCCTACCTAACAGAAAGCACAAAAAGTTTGCTAATTCCTCAAAAAGTTTGACAAAAAGTTTGCTAATTCCTCATATTTTTTTCTAGTTTGGGTGAATGTTGCTTGGTCTAACATTTCCTGCTTTTCTAGTCTGGCTGGATTGTAATACAAATTATTATAGCTGATGTGGTCACTGGAGCTGGTCAAGAGTTCCAAGAAAATAGCTTTTCATTGAATGAATCAGTCCTGAAAGCTCACATGTTTCGTAAAAACATGTGAGATTATAGAAACTTTTGTTGGGAAAGGTTTCTTGGGTCCAAAATGGAATTTTTGGTTGAAACCGCGGAGCAAAAGGGGCCCCAGACCTACCTCATTATAGTCAATACCTTGGTGATCAACTTTCTTCATAAAACAATCCTTTGAGGCTTCTACCTGGTTTTCAGCCTGTTTTCCAAACATGTAAAATTACATGATTGAAGTATTTTTCTGCTTATCTATCAGCCTCCTCTTAAAAACAGGTGAACTCCTTGGTCAAATTCAGCCTTTAGAGAAGTTCCTCTTCATTCTAGAGTTCTGCAGAAGTCAGGGGCTAAGCAAAGAAAGATCCCATTAGTGAGTCTACCATGGGAAAGCCTATAACAAGCCATAATGTTTTCTTACTGATTGGGAAAGGGCAAGGCACGAATGGAGGAGGGGGAGAAGGAGATGTTCACTGCAAAGGCTGGTGGTGATCACTAGCAAAATGAAGGCAGAATCTGAGATAGTTGAAATGGATAAGTGATGGACAGAGAGGGACACGTCTAATCCATAAGAAACTGGGGCTTGATACTAGTCATTGCCAGAAAAAAGATGCATTATTTTTCTCCAAGTTGTCAGTATTTTTCCCAAGTTGTCAGCACATACTGACAACTTGGAGAAATTTAATTCCAATTTTTGGAATTAAATATAATATTCAGAGCAACACTGAGGAGAAAACACCAAGATATATGAAAAGATCTACTCATTTTCTCCTTTTGTTTTGAGAAAGCTAATTTTTCTGCATCTTTCAGCACGGCCTCTTTCCCTGGCTCAAACACTTTCTATATTATTTCTCCTCATGGCCCTTTCACTTGTTTTTATATAATCAGTATTCAAAACTCAGTATTCTCAGGTGCTCCGAAAATGGTTAGATTCTGCTTTTCTTATTCCTTTGATTTCTTCAAATAATACGAGAATAATGTCACATCTGAGCAATGTTCCCTCTCAGTACTTTTCTTCATACCCTTCGGTAGCTGCAAGAAGAACAATGCTGTAGAATAGGAGCCCAAAGATTAAAAAAAAAAAATGTTGCAAAGTTGCATGAGGTGTATGAGGGCCCAGCAAGTCTTATTAAAGGAAAAAAAGCATTGAGTTTTTTTATTTAGCATAAAAGACAAAGGACAAAGATGTTTCTGTGGAAAATTACTGGAGAAAGATATTGAAAATGAGCAGGTGTATTGCTCTGATGTAATCCAAAGTTTTCTGATACAAGTTTAGCCACAGAGGATGGAGTTTAGCTTGGATTTACCCTCTGAGTATTTACAGATGTTAGAAGCAGATTTTGCACACAGCCACAGGACACTCTCATCAGGACCCACACTTGCTTATTTAAAAGTGTGATTGAGGTGAATAGACATATTCAGAGAAAGCCAAATAAATAGAAAATAGCTCTAATGCCTACTCCCTATTAGTTCATCTGAAATTATTTTATGATTGGAACAGACTCCTTGCTCATAGCTCTCAGCACAAGAGTGGGTGCATTGTCCCTCTTAACCAAATTACATTTTTCAAAAGGATGTGCCTACCCAAAATAACAAGAACAGAAAACCAGCACTGTTCATAATGAGTTATTTTATAGGGAGTTTCCCATCTTTAACTTCACTGTTCTGGTAATTTAACACATGGAATAATACCAGCTAGTAATTTTGGCTTTCATTGGTGTTGTTTTATGTCTTACAAGAAGTTAATTGCATATTTAGACACAGTCAAAAAGAAGAAAAAAAAATCACAGAGATATGGGGCAGATTCTTTTATACTGCAGCTTGCTATTTAACCAGCACGAGCCTGTGCTAGACCAAGCAGAACTGAAAACCAAAAAGAAAATAAAAATAAAAAAGTGGACACAGCAGGTGTAACAGAAAGCTCAAAACACAAAAGGGTGCTATCATTTTATAACATGAGTTGGCCTTCCATAGCAACCTGCAAAGAATGTGGCCTTTGAAATAGCTTCACTAGAATTAGTAGCCTTTCAGGAAATATTACTATTGTTCTGAATTCCACTTGAAAATTTAATTTGCCCCCTGTTATTTTCAGACAAATTCCAGCAGAGCTTTATTCTATGAAATCTGTGTAGGTGCATAAGAAGTCTTGTCTTGGCTCAAGAAATTCATATGCCTTCATATGCAGAGCCATCTATTTATCATGTGTTTATTTGCTCATGAAGAGAGAGCTTTTGCAGATACAATACACATTTTGGTATGCATGCCATATATTGAAATCACATGCATTCTGTAACTACACCGTATTATACTATGAAATGCCTAATTAACTAGTAATCTTGAATTGTGCAACTTCAAAGTTCAGGCTTAAAAACTTGCATAATACAAACATTGTAGTATAGAAAAAAAATGACATGATGCAGCTTTCATATAGACAGCATGTCATAAAAGCAGTTGCCTACTGAATAGACTTTAATTTCAAATGAATTTGCTTGAGGGATTTAAATAGGCACCTCTGAGCTAACTTCATTTGCTAACTTCATTAGCTCAGGCATAGTGAGCCATATGTTATGTGCCAGAAAGCACAAATTCTGACCATCAATTGAATTTTACTATTTTACTTCAACTGGACTGAATTCTGAAATATCCATCAAACCATGTTTTTGATGAACAAAAATCATTTTGTTCAAAGACATCATCTAATCTTAATAGTGAATTTTTATCTTAGTGCCATACTGATATACCTTTTTACTAATAACTTTCCAGAGGAAATGCAGAAAAAGAGTCTGTTTTAGCCAGTTGTGTGACTTTGTGATTTGTGGGATTTTTAAATGACAGTTGGCTACCCAACGTCATGTTACGTTATTTGATACTTGCCATGCCTGGCAAGGTGTAACGAGATATGGCAGAACAACCTGTGTCAGAAATCCAGGAGCTGAAATAAACATTTCTGAAAAAAAAAAAAAAAGAAATACCATGTCCCCCTAAAGCCCTTCCAAGTATCAATATGTGACCAGCTAGTTACCAGTTAATTTGGAAAAGAAGTTTTACTACTTCCTTCCCTCTCCGTACAATAAGTGAGTGACAACGGTCTGTCAGGAGGAGAAGAAAAATGTGAGATTAAAAGCAAGAAAGTTTGCAACACTGTTTCAAATGGCCTTTCCATTGTTTTGGCTTCTGTTTTTTTTCTTTTTTCCTTTTTCCTTAGACTAGATAAATTAATAGTGCATGACTTTTTTTTTTCTGTGAAAAATGTAGGTCCTGAGAGACTCTACATTTTATGAATGTTGGTTTATTTCAACAAAGTGTTCATTAACAACAAAAAGGAGTATATCTAGATGTTGAAAGATTTCTGATTTCCCATTTGATGTGACTTCTCATTTCGAAAGGTGTTTCAAATGTCAGAATGTTAAATGTGCTAGAAATCAAAATGATTAATTTTAAGTGAGGCAAAGCACCTTTTGATCCACAGTATTTTCAAATTTTCTGCCTGAATAAAAATCAAAATAATTTAAATTACTTTCACTCAATATTATTTCCTTTACATGTTTTCTGATATGTCAAGCTAAAAAAAAATCTACAATTTGCACAATATACGCATTAATCTATCTTGCTTTTTGTTGGATAGCTGTCAGGAGAAGCAGGTGGAAGCTCAAACCAAGTCTGTAAATGAAAGAAATGTGATGTAGAGGTTAAACAATACTCTTTGACAGATAACTTAAATGAACTTTGGAAAGTATATCTTGAAAAAGAGATTTTCTCAAAAAAAAAACCTAAAAAGTTGGTTAGAATTATAGATAGCATTGTTTGGAAAAAAAAAACCAGAGTATTAAAGCAGAATTAAGAACTTCTTTTACGATATGATCAGAAAACAAAATGGAAATATGTTACAAAGCATATATATATGTTACATATATATACATATATGTATATACATACACCCCATTTTTAATTTCTGCTATAAAGCTTGTCTACAGCACAAGCACAGGGCAAATTTCCAGACACCTGGAGAACCATGCTTAGCCTTGTTCCCTTTCTCTTGTAATGAGGTCATTATTCACTCGTCACTGCAATAATACTGCAATAATTGCAAGAGAAATAAGACATTAAAGCTTGTATAATCAAGGCAGGAAAAAAAAGCAGAAGGTAATTTTTAATAACTTGTCTTCTTTTTCTTCACTGGATGGAGAAGATATTTACAAGTTGAACTATGGTTAAGCCTCCTGCAACTTATCAAAAATGTAAAGAATTCTTAATACTGAAGCTACCTCTTTCTAGTCTCTGATAATTGCATATCTGATCAATTTTCATCCTGAGGTTTGTGGCAGAGCATTCTTGGTGTGTGCAAGGACAGCTACTTGTAGTAAGCCTGACAATTAGGTCCATCTACCAGCATTTTTTTCAGGACAAACTTCCTACTGAAGTGGGATCTGTGCTGACCGCAGAACATGTCTTCCTTATGCAGTAGGCTTGAAGAGTAAAATCTCCTTGAGTCTGGCAAATCCAGCATCAGTTTATGGATGTTAGGCAGTGCTATGTACCCTCAAGTAAGTCCTTTTTCTCAAGGACAGAATTGTACACAGCTCTGATACGCTGCTGCTGGATCTCATCTGCTTGACTTCCATGTGGATATTTATGATACATACATAGCAGATGGCATAGGTGCCACTTTGGGCATCTCCACATTGCTCCAGGGTCTTTGCACATGCCCCATTTTCAACCAGTTCTTGTATCTGAGCTTCCTCCAGCTGTGGACTTTGCTCCAGTCAGAAAAGAGCAAGCTTTGCTGCAGATACACAGAAATTAATACTGATCCCAACTGCTTCATGTATGCAGCCCCCTTCAACCATATGAGCATAGTGGTCCATCCCAAGACAGTGGCACTGCATTGATCCCGCTGTCTTATACATAAGGTGCTGATGCTATGAGTCTCCTTCTGGTTGGCCTGAATCTTAGTAATGCCAGAGACTATGCCAAAGTCCATTTTGGCAGTATGGACATTCCAGCTGTAGCCTCCAGAGATGTTCCTTGAGATTGATTCATTTCCTAGTACAGACATAACCAAGAAATTCAACATGCTACACTTTTGCTGCACTTAAAACAGGCAGTCTAACACATCTAATCTATTAGACACATGAGAAGTGAATTTGTACCTCTGCAGTGGCCATTTGCTCAGGATGTCTGAGTATACGGCAGTTTCACTGGAGGTAGTGCAGCTTCTCCCACAAGCCTGGCAATTGCCTGAAATTCCTAGACTAGCGGCCAAAAAAGCAGCAGGACTCTACATGATGTATAAAGATTTTCTGCCAAATATGGTGGAGTTGGCACTGATGACTTTGGCTACATACTGCAATTCTTACTGTGAAGATCACTGATTATTGCTTTAGTAAGCGGTTCTTAAGTGAGGCACCTGATACCTGTTGTTGCAAGAGTTGGAGTGCCAAAGGAACAAAAATGGGGAAGCTACTAGAAAACTAACCCTTGAACCTCACCATTCAACTGGCCTCAGATTTTATTTTCCTTATAAAAAAATCTGTGAGTTGATTCCTCAAGAAATAATACACTCAAAAATTTCTTTTTGGGCTGTTTATTGGGTGAGATTTTTAAAAAAATGCCAAATCATCCAGATTTCTGAGCCCCATGTTTAAGAACTGGGTATGAATCTTCAAAACTTGTTACTAGCATTTTTGTTACAGCACGACACCATTCTCCAAAGGAAGACAGCGCCATGCAGGCAGTCCATAATTCACTGATACCAGCAAGACTGAAAAATTCTTATTTTCCTGCCTTTGTTAAAGCCCTTGTCTTTTTAAATATTAGGAGTAGACACCCATTTACAAAACCATATTGTAGGTAAGTCAATTATAACAAGTGTGCTTGTAGTTTCTCCTAGTTACATTAGTGTTAAAAGAGGAATGATCAGGAGAATGATATTCATCAAATGGTAAATTTTGTTCACGTAGAACAAAATGAAAACTAGGTGGTTTGAAACTTGGTAGAATCAGTCAGGATGCAATCAAAGAATCTTTGTCCTTAAATCTGTGTGCTGTGTAAATGTACCTTAGCGAAATATTTTACATACAATTCACTGTAAAGTTACAGGTCACATATTCTTCAGATAATATAGTTAGAGCTAGAACATCAAGCTTCGAGAAAGGGGTAAAAATATCTATATTATAAAAAAAAAGGTCATAAAAGTTCATTAAAAGTAGAGGTTGGATCTCCTAAGATTACCCCAAATTATGTCTCCTTCTGGGGAAAAGGAGGTCACATTCTAGAGTGAAGTAAAGTTTCAGAATGATGTGACTTTTGGCATATACAATGATTATTACCTGGCCCTATTCAAAAGTTTCCTTCCTATTCAAAAGTATTCCTTTAAGGAGTATTTCTATTACTAAATGAGGAACAGAAGTTCACAAATGTAGGTTTGTCTTGGGCTTACCAGCAGATGGGGTAGGAACCGAGGCCTTAATATACATCATCATCATTGTTTTCTTGAATAGTAGCACATGTGACATCTCAATCTATAATAAACCAAGCATGCTAAATGTAAGTGGATAGAGATTGTTATTCAAATGCAAATGAGAAAACACACCGAGAGGCCTGGAATCTGCACTGAAATGAATAGCACAATGAAGAAAAAGTAAGAAAAAGGAGAAATAAGACTTCTTCCAGCCACAAGCAATTAACTAGGCCTTGACTATGTTGTGTAAGTCTAAAAACTACTTTCAGAGAAAGACAGCTTATGTCAAAAAAACCCTACTATACCAAAGAATACATTGCCAAAGACTCTTTTTAGATATTGTTAAGTATGATAGTGAGTTTTATTGTGGCTTATATGCATTCATAAAACCAATGACAAAAATGTTACCTGGACACTGTGACATGATATTTAGTGAAACTAAATTCCCATTTCTTCCTCAATTCATGATGTTTCAGCTGTAAGTGTAGATGCTTCTCACCTAAAATAATAATGGAATAAAGAAGCTAATTGCTTCCACCTTCATAAAACACATGAAACAACTCACTCTCTGACTGCTATAACTTGGAATGAGGACATTCCAAGAGTCTTTACATTGGAAGAAGCTGTTCTGATTTCAGACCACAACCTCTCGTTAAAATTCTTGGAGCAGAAACAGATTATCTAGCTGATCCATTGCAGAAATGGACACTAAGGCAAACTTTATATCATTATGATATCATGTGTAAGATATCTGAAAAACGAAGTTGTGATTTTCCTGTTGACTGTTAGAGATGAAAAGATTGCCTCAAAGAAGAATAACCCTCCCACCCATTCCCCATAACTCTCCCATCTCCCTCCCCTGCTGGGGAAGTGGAACCATGTACCTTACAATGAGTCACAGTAGAAATGGAAAAATCCTATCTGTGAATTTCTGCTGCCCTGAAGCTTGTGTAGACTTTAAAACATGGGCAAAGTAGGTGAGAAGTGTTGCCATCTGGACTGGCAGATTTTTACACTCACTTTGTACAGGTGCAAATGGTTACAAGGTGTTGGGCAATGAAGAAGCAGGCATACTCAGTTCAGAAAGATTCAAGAATTTCTGCAGAAATTGGTCATCCTGCTCACTGGCAGGCTGGCTCACAGTGAACATAGCCAGAACCACTGCTGTACTATCTCCTTCCAGATGTTCTGGTGACTAGGCAGGAGCAATGTAGGGACAAACTCAGAAGTCAATGAATCATCAATCTGCTTCTCATGGGCCCACCTTGGCACCAGTCTTTCCACCATAATGGAAACTTCTCTGATTAGCTAATCATTGTTTTTACTGTTCTCTTCTCAGGTGCTTTAACTGACCACAGAGAATACAACTAAGAGCACACTGACACTAGGCAGACCAATGAGCTCTTCTGATTAAGTAGCATGTGGCAAGACCCAGGGCAAGTCAAATCAGCTTGATATTCTCAAGGGAGTTAGGCATTCCACAGTACAGTGGAGTCAAGAATTCAAAACGGCCTGCTAGATCATGTCAAAACTACCTGTTTCCTTGTTCTCCCTTGGTGCTTTCTCCTGACAATAAAGCGTGGCATGAACTCTTTTTTTCTTTGTGATCAAAAGTCACTAATGCACACAGGTGCCTACAACATTTGCACAGAAATTTGGAACCTGCATAGGTGCTCCATAATCCCAGCAATGCTCAGCAGTGCTTCTTTTCCATTCGCTTCATATTCAACTTTCGTACCTGCTCAAGAAGGGCCTTGAATCCACGAGCAACATAAACCCATATGTGACTCTCTCACACCTCTTCTCAAATGACTTTTCTAAATTACATATTTCCAGTGAGGTTTACCTGCAGTTTTTAATCCAGAAGCATCTATATGTCCATATCTACACAAATTACTTGAGCAGCACAAGGGCACAGGCATGGACCAAAGCCCTGGATTAATGCTCAATTCCTGTGAATTTATTAGGGCTGTCCCTGGCGCATGTTTTGCTCAGGCCAACTAGCCTTCTCCCAAATTCCTGAACACAGTCAGGAAGTTAGCAGAAGCCAAGAAACATTCCCAACAGACAGTTTGCGTTTGACCATCCTGTTTAATGTGTGGACACGGTGAGGTGGTGCCAGCTGGCCTGCAGGCCAAAGAACCGGACCTAGCACTGTTAAATTTACAAGCTGAGATGTAAGCTCGGAGCTCACCTACAAGACAGGATTCCAGTGAAAATACTGCACATCAAAACCTTTCTTTAAAGAGGGACAGAGGGGAAGAACTCTTCTGCTCATATTCAATTGCACAGCGGCAAAAGCTCACTTTCAGAGTAATGGAAATCTGGGCAAACTCCCTATTTACCAAGCTTTCAGCTAACTTAGGCAATCACTTCTCTGCATTGCTTTTCTTCTCCAGCAAGTTAAAATATCAAAGTGTAGTCAGACTTTGATAGCCACTAACTGGATGTCAGCACCTCCTCACATGCTCAAATTTCCATGCAGGAGACATTAAGGAAAGTCAATACAAAGATCCTTGGATGGCTCGACTCCAGGCCTCATCCATATGTGGCTGTTGGGGATCATGCTCACCCATGATCATGAGCAGGTCTTATGTTTTATATGCAAAGTAGTACAAATTAAACCATCCCCACTGCAGAAGTGCTCACCACATGACTTTTTTAAAGTAACTTTTTAGGGCAGGTGGAACATGAGTGTTAATGCCTTTAGATCTCTATGCAGTGGTGCTCCATGCATAAATCTGTATTTCCAAAGCAAAAAGAGAGCACTTCTGATTTTTTTTTACTAAAAATCAAACAACAAAAAAACCACAGATTTCACAGATTTATTTCACAAATTTAATTCCAAGAAGAAAGGATTTCTGTTACTAATTTCAGAATTTCAGAAACATCCAGATAGTCAGGATTTGACAAAGGCATATCTGAATACTGCATACAAGTGCCCCTATTGATCTGTACCTATGTTCCTTCAGAAGAGTTCTTTAGCACTTTCCCAAAATCTTAGAGGTTTTCCAAAGCCTTAGAGGTAAGACTCCTCTAAGTGAGTTAAGTGTAGTAGGATAGTGCTTTTGTGAACCTTAACCCAGCACTTCTCTAATTTTCTGCAAATACTGACTATAAGCTTTTGGACATTTGGATATTTTGCAGCTCAATGTATTTTTAAAAAAAATAGGTCCTAGTCTTTTCTCATTTATGTGAGGATAAATCCCAGGCAATTCTATGGAAGCCATTAAAGCAAAAACATACATAAACAAAGGTAATATTAGGCCCTGCATTTGTTGTTTACAGTTCTTTCATCTGATAAATGATTCTGGGGTCATATTTTGGAAGTACCTAACTTGAAACAGCTTTTCAAACTGGACTGCTTAATACCATTTAAAGACTAGTCTTCTTCAGGGCATTCAATGCTGCAAGTCACTCTTTAAAATTTTGGCCATAGCTTTCAAGGGATGTGTCAGTGTCTCAAACAGATGCAAAAGCAATGACCATTCAAAGGGCTTGGTGTTGAGATTCATCAATCAAAAAGAAGCACTTTGATTCCCTGACATGATTCAAACAACATACCTGATATCTGATACCAGACCAAGATCATACAGATCTAATAAACTCTTGGCTCCTGCAAATTTCTTTTAAAAAGTAGAAAAGAGGATCAGTTATAGAGAAGTTGATTAATATGCACTCTGCTCAAACAGCCTTGAACATCTGTGTATTAAATTCATTTATTAAATTATATCAATCTGTATTTTAATGAGTAAAAGATACTTCTTCTGCCATCCATCAAAATAAACTCAGGAAATACTTAACATTATAATCATTTTTCTTGTTTGAACACGAGTTATGAAATATGAATCCCACACTAAGAATGCTGTACTTGCCATTATGATCAAATATGTTTTTACAGGTGCACCAAATATTCTGTTTTCATTTCATTCTCAAACTGTTGAAAATATAAACCATGTTTTATATTTCTTAGGTAGGTAATATTGCCTTTTTCCCCCCACATGGCACCCATTATTAGTGAGTTATTACCATGTCTTTTTTCAAACATACACTACATATCCTAAAGTTGCTTAGTAATGAAAATACAGATTTATGTAACATCTAGTATCAAATAACGTTTAGGGCACACTTTGGTATTGAAAGGTTTGGGGCACTAATAACTTTCAAGTGCATGTTAATATTGCCGGATAAAGTGTATACAATCTGTTGGGTCAAGTTCAGCCTTTTACCACTTTGCTTTTTTTTGCCTGAGAAGGGTTAACATCTAGGTACAAAAGCATTTAATATATGCATGCATTGAATTTTTGTTTCTTATTGTTCTGATATCTGTGATTTTTATTTCCATTTTCCTTGCCTCCTTTTATTAAAAAAAAAAAAAAAAAAAAAAAAAGGGAAAAATCTTGGCAAACAGACAACAAACCCAGCTGGGATAGCAGGTGAGCTAAGCTATAGACTTCTTTCTAGCATCAATTTGACACTATATCAAACGTTAAGTGCATCCATTTAAAAAATTCCTTCCTTCTATTTGTGCAGAGTAAATAGCTGGTTAAAGACCGATCTCAGCCCTTGGAAAACAAATTCACAAAGAAAATATTTGGGAGAGTGCAATGAAGAAAAGCAAGATATGACTGCAAGATGCAGAGATTCTCAGCTGGTACTGGATCCACATGCCTCTGGCAACTTCAGTGGAGCTGCAGGTCCAAAATCGAGATTTGCCACCTGGATCCTAATACACATATTAGATTCAAGTGAGTCTAAATTGCTGGTTTCAGTAAAGAAATGGGATTTTTTTCTACTGATTTTAATGGGATTTTATGTTTGAAACATTAAAAGTATATCAGTAGCAGAGCCAGCACACTATAAAAAGGGAGTCACATTCTGGAAAGCAAGAATGACAAAACAATACTTTTTTTTTAATAATTAGATAGGATAGCAAAACACTTGACATTTTATTGGTAAAGGGGAAAACCATGAGATATAGCCACCATTTCATACCACAAGTTACCACTATACCAAAATCACAGCTGAGTAAACTGGAAAACAGCTGATATTAGGAAAATGTAAAATCTGCAAGAAAACCTGTGATGAAAAAGGGAGAGCAGTGGCTGATGATTATGCCCAAAAAATGGTCACTTGCAATGGTAGAAGTTAACACTTTAACCTAAGGAGAGAATTTAGATTTTTTTTTTAAGAAGCCCTTATTATTGTCACTGCCCTTAAGGATTTTTGGCACTGTTTTCCTACTTAATTCATATAATACATAGCACTCAAATCTTCTGTTGTTGAGAAATCTATTCTTTTTTTTTTGCCATATAGCTGTGTGGATCTAAAAAATCAAAAAAAGCCAACGCAATCCTGTGGTCTGAACTCCTAAAGTATACAGGCCAAAGAGCTTGAACAATGACTGGTATATTATTCTAGTATAAGTTGTTTAACTTTTGTTTGCCCTGAACCTACGGTTCTTAGAAAGATTTTCAGTCTTGCTTGAAAGACTCATGGTGATGCAAAGAACCTATCACACACTAATCCAAGTTATTCCGTATATTAGTTATCTGTATTCCATAGTTTCCACCTTATTTTTAGACACAACTAATGTATCATTGTATTCCAAATGTTAGGCTCTCTTATGATCTTACTTTTGTTCTATGGATGGGTTGGAAATATTTGAAAGGTCAGATTTATTGATCATTTGGAAAGATGAACACAGCTGCAAGTGTAAATGGAAACACACTGTTCATGGAATCTTCTTTCCATTTGACTATCTCTGATGCATGCAAGGGAAATATTCTACTAGGAATCCAATCTTTTAATGATCTCCTGTGGAATAATCCCTGCAACTCTGTGATCTCTACTGATTTTATGATGAATCATTAGCCATATATAAATCAATCGTAATGAAGAGAATGAATAGAATTTTAACATCTGAGATATAAACACTTAAAAATGCCTATATAGAAAAATAAATCTTTATTAAATAGTAACGCCCAGAGTGGCCAAAGATGACATTCAGCTAAATCCTGAACAAAGTTATGTCAGAAATCCTGAAGATACTTTAAATTAATTGTTCAAGTCAGAGACTTTTTTGATAGCATCCTTCGTGGCAGGTTTCTTAATGTTCATCTCCAGTTTACTTTTCTTTTATGGATTGCTATATATATATGAACTCAGTAATTATTTTATAACAAGCAGAAGCCTCACGTGCCTCTATAAACTTGTTTAATTAGTCTGATGATTTATTTTCTTCAGTCTCCACCCTGACTCATAAAGCAACCAGAGTAAATGTCATATTTTAGGATAAACCAGTAGAAAATTGAGCAAGCTATTCTCAGGCTGTTACTTACCTAGTCAAAATCTGGAAGTTAATTTTTCTGCCCATTACTAAAGGGATCGTTTAACATTCTGCCATCATAAGGAAACTTGAGTGGGGAAAAGTTGCACTTTGGAGTGTTGACGGCTTTACTATTCATGTGAAAAATTGACAAAGTTATTTTTTTCTTTTGCTCAAGAGGAAGTCAGATAGCTGCAAAAGATTTTTCATAGGAAGAATGTCAATATAATTGTTTTTTTTAGACAATACAACCAGAGGACAAAATAGCATTGTGCTCCTTCCATGTGTGTCCATGGAAGGAGGAATTTTAGCAAGCCAGTTCAGAGCCAAAAAAGCTCAGATTTTCTCCACTCAAAGGTGCAGCTAACAGTCTTCAGAATCAGAAATATGACTGGTTGTAAATTGGATAGTGTGCATCACATGATATTCATATACTTGTCTCAATACATTCAAAATCTTTCTTCTCCCCCAACCCTTTTATTTCCTCCATCTCTGTGGGACTATCAGGAGCATCTCAGAGACATTGTCCATTTTAGTATCTATATTTCATGAAGTAATTCTAAGTTTTGAGTATACTAAAACCACAAACCGAGATTTTAAATGAGCCACCTACCTCCAAATTATTTCATACTTATGATTTTTTGTTTGTTCTTTTTTTCTATTTTTCTTTTTAACTTTTTTTAAGGTGTGTTTGGTCCTACTAATTTCTTTATGAAAGAAAATTTATCTTCCTTATTCCCCAACATACACTTTGCCAAATTTCCATTATTTTTGTGCCTTTTTAAAGTGTTCAGTCCTTTATCAAGCAATATTTTACTGAAATTTTCTAAGCATCATTTTAAATACCAATTTTTTAACCCCCTCCCATGATTAGAAGTAATAAAGGCAAGGGTGGTGTGGAAAGGAGAATTGTGCTAAAATATAAATTCAACATAAGCCAGAGATATGCAGTTCAGATTGAGGAAGATACCTAACAGGAGTTATATTTCAAAGACTTTGGTATGATAAAGGAGTGGAAATTCAATGCAAATCACAAAACTATGCATGTACCAAAGAAATTTTATTTTTCCTTTTATCTCATGAAGTTTTCAAGGTCTTAGCAACCTTAGTCTTGCAATTTATGGGAAAATGTAATTTATGGAAAATGTAAGTAAATTGTTCATTTTTTTAGAGTAGTTGATTTAAAATGATTGTGTGAACATCAAAAGTTATGGAGCTTAGAGAGAAGGCACATTAATATCAATCACATAAATATTTGAAAGTCTTCTTAAGCCCTGGAGTTGCAACAGAATTATTTAGGAATATATAAATAGTTTGAGTCGGGGAGGAGGATGGCAGTAAGAGAACAGAAATTCAGGCAAAATTGAGACTTTATTTAAACATGGGATTTTTTTAAGAGAAAATATAGGAAGATTCAAGAGTCAGAACATGTAAATTGAGAAGTCAAATATAGTCTTTTTTTCAGAAAAGTCAAATATAGTCTTTGTTTTTCAGAAAACTTTTTTACTGTGAAAGAGTATAAACTAGATCATTATTACACAACCACTCTGGCCAAGAAATCATGTATCTTTTTCAGCAACATTGGAAGGGACATATTCCTTATCATACATTCACACTTATTTCACAGTAAGTTAAACATATCCATGTAGGTCCATATATCTATATAAATATATACAGGCCCAGACAATTCTAGAAATCTGAAAGGGTGTTGCATATCTGACCCATTTAAATCATACATTTGTTACCACATGCTTGCATCCTGCAGTCATGTTGGTCTTGGAACCTGCAGAGTTCCTGCATATACATTCCACATAAGTACATGTGGAAGCCTCTGGAAGCTCCTCATTGGCAATGCTACATGGTATTTGGGAGTGGACTACTTCTACTATGAATAATCATATACTATTCCTGATTGCCTTTTTTTCCCCCAAGGTAACTTGAGAGTGTACATATTTTGGTGACAGCCTCATCTATTTCCTCATTACCATCTTTTTCAAGAAAAAATCTTATTGTATTATCTCTAGGGAAAGAAACATTGCTACTGCTGGAGTAGATAAAATACGAACATTTCCACATTTATTTAGGTTTGTTACGTGTATCATAATTTAATACATATAACTCACAGGCTTTATACTGTAGTATGTATCGGGTAATGAAGTCATTATCCCTTATTTCCTGTATGCTGTCTTTTTTATTCACTACACAGAGAAAAACAATTCCAAAACAGTAGACAGACATAGCAAAGATAATGCAACAGCAGAGAAGACATCTGTAATTGATAGATATTATTTACCAATTTGCCCTAACATTTTTAAGTGAAATATCAACAGAAATTTTGTCTTAGAGATCACTGAAAATAGTCCCTTAAGACAAAAGAGTAAGAGATTGTTTATAAGAGTTGGTTCTCAGCGGAGGTTTTGGGAAGGAAATAAGCATTCTTCACCAGTTGCACAGTATATTGCCTTAGGCAGAGTACATTGATACTAAAACAGTTTGTCTTATTATTCATTTCAGCTCACTTCTGCAGTTGGTTTTAGTGTTGACATGAAAATAAATGAATAACAGAGTATCTAAACAAATGTTTTGTCTAATGGAGAACTTACAGATGACATGCCAGTTACATAAAATGTCAGATTCCCTTCTGTCACTGTGTTTTGCATCAAAAGAGTATGTGATTTATGAGAAAAACAAACACAACTCAAAGAGCATGGAAAGACTTTCCTTAAATTCCACAGAACTTCAAAATGGATTTTTTGTGAAGAAATAACAGTTATTGACATAAAAAAAGACCTCATAAGGCACATGGGGGATATTAATAAAATTACACTGATATTAAAAGAAAGACCTAATGGAAGCTCAATGAAGTGGGGCATGGCGAAACAAGAAATTTCAGAAGACAATCTAGAGTACTTAGTGTACTTAGTGTACACTTAGTGTAGTACTCTAGTATCTAGGAGTAGTTGCTTTGAATATTTAGATGTTGATCGGGAGTATAATCTCTTAATATTCTAAACCCCAGAGTATGATACCCCGAAACATTAAAGATATGTGGCATTGTCACCAAAGAATCAGCTCTAAAGAATGATTAAAATGAAATTTTTTCTCTGAATTCTTCAATAGTGTATAGAGAGATGTGGGGGAGAGGGGATTTGTACCGCTTACCCTAATATAGTTATACTGCTCACTATAGTTCAGAGAGTAAACACCAAAGATTTCTGCTGTTGGTCACTGAACCTCCATGCAATGCTTCTAACCTTGCATTTTCAGGAGATTTGAAATCAAATGGTAAAAAAACCCTTACTGATATTCTTCCCAAGTCTGTATTGCCCACCAGTTTTGAGATCTTCCCACTGGCTAATATGAACCTCACAGACATTCCCAGCATCCTACTCCACTGTGCCAGCTCATGGTGCAACATGTCTACTGATCCATAAATCACTGTTTCAGAATGTGTTTCTAATTCCACATTTTCCAGGGACTGAGGCTTGCCCAGACACATGATTTGACTTTGCTGAGCATTGAATTAATTACATAAAATTTCACAGAGCTTGGTACCTATAGCTAGATGACCTGAATTCCCGCTGTAAGACCAAAAAGGAAATCTTTTTGTTTGACAAAACCATGACACCTACAGATTTGTTCAATTTATGCCACTCAGGACAAAGTATACATTTCATTCTCATCTGTTCCCCTCAGCTGTACAACAGAAAGATGACAAGCGGATGCCTGGATTGGAAACATTTGATGACTTCCACAAACCCATGAAAATGTTATGGAACAAGTTAGAAAATGAAGTCAAGTGTCTGGATGCTGAGAACTCCTCTTGGCACAAAGCAAAGATTTGTGAGCAATACATATGTTGTAGCACATATCTTATCTTCAAATATGACTCTATTTTAAGCATCTGATGTGAGTTGGGCCTGTTCAGCTTGGAGAAGAGAAGGTTGAGAGGGGATATGATTAACATGTATAAGTTCATGAAGGGAGAATGCAGGGAAGAAGGGGACAAGCTCTTCTCATTAGTGGCCAGTGATAGGACAAGGGGAAATGGGCATAAGCTGAAACACAGGAAGTTCCATCTCCAGGTAAGCAAGAATGTCTTCACTGTGAAGGTGACAGAGCAGTGGAACAGGCTGCCCGGGGAGGTTGTGGAGTCTCCTTCTCTGGAGGTCTTCAAAACCCGCCTGGATGCCACCCTGTGCCACCTGCTCTAGGTGTGCCTGTTTGAGCAGGAAGGTTGGACTAGACAAACTCCAGAGGTCCCTTCCAATCTTGAATATTCTGTGATTCTGTGATTCTTTGATCTAATGACAGGCCCCTGAATACACTGAGGCCTGAACGCACCTTAATGGCCTGACTGGCCTCATCTGGGGACTCCACCTACACCCTCTGCCCATGACCTTAGGAGCTCAGCACAAAGCCTTCGGTCCATCCTCAAGCTACACTGTAGATGTACCTGTCTTCAACTACAGCAGGATCATATCCATTGGCCCAATTAATCTAAACTCTGACCTGCAGACTGACTTTCAGATGATCTTGCCTCTTACCTTTGCAGACCTTCCTAGAGAGCCCTGGATTGTGCCTAGCCCTTGTTACCACTACCAGACCTGATTGTGACCTTCATTTGCTGACTTGCACTCCTGGCTTGAACTCTGACCAGCCCCATCACCATGGACCTAACTGGTGAATTGGTTGACTCTGGCTGCCAGCCCATGGCATTCATAATTACACTGAATGCCAGTTTCAAGTTTCTTCAGTCTCAAAAAGTAATCTCTCACTCCCAGATTTAAGCAGTACCATATTAGTCAAAAGACTCTCCAGTGACTTGAATAGAATTTGAATATCTTCATTCTATGAAGTGTAACTTGTTTATTTTAAGATAGATGCTATTCAAAAATCACAGAGCTGAATTTATAATTGATTTATAAGTAGCATGTTAAATTAGTAAACTAAACAACTAGAGAAACATGAGTGAAGAAAATGTGTTATGCTAACTCTTCATAGTAGTGTTGTAACTATAGATTTTATTTAGTTTCAAAGACATACTTGATATAACAGTATCATAGAATCACAGAATCTTCAAGGCTGGAAGGGACCTCTAGAGATCATCTGGTCCAACCTTCCCACTCAAGCAGGCACACCTAGAGCAGGTGGCACA
>JAUBOD010000408.1:570654-596233 GCA_032353885.1 Nothura maculosa | reverse complement strand
CTCTAGGTGTGCCCGCTGGAGCGGGAAGGTTGGACTAGATGATCTCTAGAGGTCCCTTCCAACCTTGTAGATTCTGTTATTCTGTGATTCTGTGAACTGGCCTCGGCCCCATTTATGACCACCCTCTGAGCTCTGCCATCCAGCCAGTCCTCAATCCATCGCACTGTGTACTCGTCTAGTCCACTCTCCCGGAGCTTCCGTATGAGGATAGTATGGGAGACGGTGTCGAAAGCCTTGTTGAAGTCAAGGTAGACGACATCCACAGCTCTCCCCTCATCCAGACAGCTAGTCATCGCATCATAGAAGGCTATGAGGTTAGTCAGATATGACTTCCTCTTGGTGAATCCATGCTGACTGCTCTTCAATACCTTCTTCCCCTTCATATTCCTGGAGATCCTCTCTGGGATGAGCTGCTCCTTTCCAGGGATGGAGGTGAGGCTGACCAGCCTGTAATTGCCCGGCTCCTCCCTCATGCCCTTTTTGAAGACTAGAATGATGTTGGCTCTCTTCCAGTCCTCGGACACCTGCCCTGCTCTCGAAGATGATGGAGAGAGGCTGAACAATAACCTCAGCCAATTCCTTCAGCACTCTTGGGTGCATCCCATCTGGGCCCATAGATTTTTGAGTGGCCAGTTTGCCTAAGTGATCCCTAACCCAATCCTTCTCAACCAGCAGAAGGTCTTCCTCTAGCACATTTATTTCTCTTCCACTTAAGCCCTGAAGACAGATTTATATATTTCAAGTTTCATCTTGATATTTAAATTATTACTTTATAATTCTACATAAATAGAATAAATATACCATTTATTCTATATATGAATACCAAAGCAATTGATACCTGATAACTGATTCATATATTCTATATATAAATACCAAAGCAACTGATTTATGATATGGACAAAAAATCTCTCTTTTTTTACTTTATACCATTCTCCTTTTTCTTTAAATTCTGCTTTGAATTCATGTAGCTCCAACATTCTTAAATTGCATATCAAGTAAACATTCAAGAAATTTATAAGAAACATGCTATGGATAATTGCCTAATTTAAATCCTGGAGCATTTTTCTTCCTTTCTTTCTTTTTTTTTTTGTATTGCATTTACCTTAATGTTCTCACATTGCACATGTGTTTGTTAATCTTGTTTTATTTGTTTCTGTAGTTTCTCTCTTTTTATGGGTTATATACTATGAAAGCAATTTTGCCGTTGCTCATATACATAGATAGAATATGCTGCATTCCCATGATTTTTGTATTTCTCTTCTCTAGCCTGAAGGAGTTGTTAAAATTATAGGCACGGCATGATGACTGGTGAAGAGTCTTTCAGAAAGACTTTGTGCCTGTTAGAAGTGAAATTGCCATTTGTTTCAAAATGTTCCAGGGAATGATTGCCCACTGAGATAATGCAAGTTAACTAAAGAAAACTTCAAACAGAGTTTAACGATGAAGTTGTATTATGTGTATTTAAGGGAAATCCAATGTATTTAATATAGTGTTGTATGTTGTGAAGTAAAATATTATACTTTAAAAAGCTTTTTTCCCCTCTTTTTTAACTAATATAAAAATCATGATTAAAATTTGTCATTATGAATAGGTAAAACTAGCATTTTATAGCAGCACAAGTAATTATAAGAAAAGAATATGTTATAGAAATAATAAAATCCCAATTTAAAGATTCAGTGGCATGCAGTAGAAATCTTATACTAAAGAGCCTCTGGTTCTGATCTGCAGACTCTTGAACTCATTATGATCATTCCTAACTCTAATAAACTTAAGTGAACATGTAAAGAAATAATTTTTAGTATCTTCAACAAAATTTTGATTTAGAATACATTCTTGAAAGATCAAATCATAATAATATAATGGGAATATGTGTAATGAACCACAGTATTAACAAATAAAAACTGCAACCTCTGTCTCCCATTTTATTTTATTTTTCCTTGTGCTTTTGGTTCTTAACTTTTCAAAAGGATTTGCATCAACATTTAGTTTAGTCCTTAAGTTATTGGGACAAATTCAGTCTGGATTAAGCTTTCTATATACTGCTGCTACATCAGATAAAAGTCCAAGTTTGCTGAAGTGAATATGATAAGACCATGTAAACCAAGATAACTTGAACAAAATCCCAGTCTTAAATCAGAGATAAGTAAACGACCACAAAAGACAGAGCATTAAGTAACAGTGGGATGATTATGGTCAGAAATTTCTCAGTGATCATACATAATGGATCTGCAGACCAGTGTGTGACTGAAAAAAAAGGTATATATGAAGTTATCAAAAGACTAAAAATGAGCAAAATTCTCCGACCGCAGAAGATAATTAATCTATATGATCTTCCCATTCTTGCTGGATGAGACCTGGGAAGGATGATATCAGCTGTCAATTCTTATGCAAAGTTACGTTAGATTTTTTTCCTTTGCTATTTGCAGCTTCTAGATGTAAATGTAAGAAACTTCTAAGAGAGAAGTGTCATTTAAACATGATATAGTGACGAGATGAAAGCACACTTGAACTAGTAGTCACATTTCTGTTAAGCTTCTGAAAAAGCAATATTATTTAGAAAGTTAACTGCTCTTTACCGAAATGAATCTTGATCTGCTATGGATGTGCAAAACTCTAAGGATGGGCTTTTTCAACACTGCCTAACAGCCTGAGCAGTTAATGAAACAAATGGGAATTCCATTTCTCCATAAGTGGATTTCATTTCAGAGCATATTACTCTAAATGCACTTGAAAATGACAGATAATGTAAATCTTTCCATGTTCTCCTTTAGGACACTGAAAAGAGTGTCATTCCATGTTCTTCACTTCTCTATATCTATTTTATCCTTCCTCTCCATGCATAAGCACACTTTTCCAGAATAACCTCATTTTTTCCCTAGCATTCTATATTTCTCCCATATTTTAACTCTATTGTTTACTGTAATTATTAGTAGATTAACATATATTTTTACCAAACATGCATGTATAAAAAATAATATTAAAAAAAACACGTTTAAGCCTCAGATCCAAAGGTAAGAGCATGCAAGAAATAAACTTGTCTGTGTAACTGCAATTCCTTTATCTTGCATAAAGGAGCATATATATATTGATACAATCTATAATTATATGATCACAAACTATTTTTTTGCATAGCACCCTGACCTCCTTCAGCGCCCAGATTAGATGGTGCTTCCTTAATGAACAGCTGTTCAATATTTAGTTCATTGTTCAACACACGGTCCCATTGTTCAGAGCAGGCCCTGTGCCATCTTTGTTGCACACTCGTCAAATCCTTTCAGAAAGACATTTAACCTCTCCATGAGTATTCTTTTGTGATGCTCATCAGTATAGTATTGAAAGCTTTACAAATATTAATTATGTGTGCAATACTGTTGTGAGATGATTGTTTTTATGACCATCTTAAAGTATCGAAGTGAAGCACAGAGATTAAGATTAAAAGTATCCATGAATTTTGAGCATTCAATTTGAAATGTCTTGGGTTTGATTTACAGCTTCCATTGAACTAAATTGCAGATGGGAGTCTTCAGCACTTCAACTTTGTTTCAATAATCTCAGGCCGGACACCAAGCAAATGAGGCACATTCTATTAGCATCAGTCTGTGAAGAGTTAGTTTTAAACTGCTTTCCCAGAATCACATATCTGAGGCTGAGCTGGAAGAGAATTCAGTTGTCTAGATGAGCATTCACATGCCTTCATTATGAGGCTGTCCCATTCTCACCAAAATCTGGCTTCAGATTTATATTCCTTCCCACTTTTACAAGACACTTGCCTGTAATACAAATAGTAGGGAGATAATGTCTATCCTCTGAGCAGGACAGTGATCTCCAGTAAAAGATGAGGATATGTGCTATAAGGATACATACTTAAAATGGTGCCATGATGCATAAGTAAATCTTAAAAAAGAGTTTTCTTTCTCTTTGAAGCCCTACTGTTTCAATCTTAGTAGTGTCTCACTTCCTACTTACAGTTTCCTTTTTATTCCTAGTCTTAAAGTCTGCCTAAGTAGTCACAATTCTGTCTATGACTTTCTGTTTCCTTCAGCTCTTCCCTTCACCCCTGAATCTTTGTTTTCCTAGATTATCTTTTCAGGCTACTCCTTACTCAAAGTCTGTTTCCTGCTCTCATTTTAATGTCTAAGGAAGCCAGAAACTCTGTTCTTTCTGAGCTAAAGCACCTTCTGTCATTTGCTGAGGGATGGTGTCTGAGGGGACAGTGAGATGTAGGAACATTCAGTTCCCTGAGCATGCTTGGGGGTTTTATCCATAAAATTCAAGGCTTTTTAAATAGTATCTTTATCAAAGTAAAAATAAATAAATAAATAAATAAACCACTTTTCCGCCTTTATGTTTCGGAGGATTAGTACTTTTCAAGGAAAGAATTCAAGGACCTGAGTAACGTGGGTAAAAATACATATTTTTTCCTTGCATCATTCCTAGAAATGGCTGAACTATTTTGGCTTGAGTTTTCCAGAAAAGTACAGCCTGAGACAGATACTTGGCATGGAAAACTTCAGTCCAAACAGTTACAGTTTGGCACTCTTATAAGCGGATGAAAGCAAGGTTTCATAATAGGAAGCATTAAGTAATTTTAATAATTGACAGTTCTATCACCTGTAAACCTTTAAACATACCTTAATGTATATGTGTATAAAATATAAAAATAGTTCTATTAAAAGTACCCTAATTAAATGAAATTGAAAAGATAAAATACCCACAAACATTTAAAAATACATAAAACTGACCCTGAGAAATAAACATCTTAAGATAGCAATAATCTCAAGCTTTCTTTACCTCAGTCCAAAAAATGGAATAACAGAAAACATAGTTTAAATTTTCTTCAATTGAAAATAAAAAAATAACCCAAATATTATGATAGAATCCTTGAGCTCCCCCAGTCTTCCTTGCTTCCCTATATTAAAGAATGGTTATAGTCCAGGTTTGGCCTATGACATTCCTCTGGCTGCTTTAATGTAACATAATGAATCTCCAGATTTTTTTTTGTCCTTTTCTCTCTCTCTATTACAATCTGGTGAAGTCTTCTTATTTTATTTCTCTCTCATATTGCCATCCTAATGGTACTCCAAGTACCGAAGAATATCTGATTCCACTGGATTGCAATCTTGTGAGTCAAAATTTATCTCAAAACTTTAAATTGTCTTTTGATGATTTTTTATCAATTTCATTATGAAATACTGTCCTCGAATGAAATATGGTACTTGTATTCAAAGAAAATCACAGTCTCTCTGGAGTGGCTAAGGTAGTTAAAAATCACATTTGTTCAATCGATCCTACTTTTTAAAGACAAAGAAGGTTTTATGAGTGCCTAATCTGAGCTACAAGTGTTCAACAGTAATTCCTGAATTACTTACATAATTTTTTATTTACAACAGAGCATAATTCAGGATCATATTCACACTTAAATTTAAGGTCTTTGACTGATGGTAGATATGCTGTTTCCTTGGAAAGGGGGCTGTAGACATGAAAAACAGACAATCAAGCATGAGTCTTAGACTGAAAGAAATCCCCCAGCCTTTGGGGAGGATTCTGTTGTACAGACTGCAGTGAAGAAATGGGTTGGATAAAATCGATCACAGGATAATGAAAGTTCAGAAATCAAATCAACTAGCAGAAAATCCCAAGGATGAAGGACAAACTAAGGAGGAACTAGGAAGAACTACATTAAAAGGTTATATAGATATATGCAATGCAATAAAAGCTGTAAATATTGCTTCTATTGTTTACCATAATCCTAGGCAGTGCATTCACATGGCCTTGCTGGGTTAAATAAAATGCAAGAAGAAACTGACTGAAGGATACATTTTAATAGCCCTCTGTCAGAGAGAGTTAACACACTTGCACCTCTAACAACAGCATTTTTATTAAATCTTTATTATGTTGTATTAAAAAAGTCCCCTTAGCCCACAGGTAGTTGGTTGATGTTGAGTTTTCAAATGAAATATTTATGAAGTTCTTTGTTTAGAAGTTTAATTGTATCTTTAAATGACTTTCATATGTTTATATTCTTTACCCTCCAATATAAATGCCATATGATGCTCTATCATACTATCCGGACTAGTCATTACACATTTCACCATCACAACTGTTACATAACAATAAGCAGCTAAAAAAGACAAAAGGATAACTAAGTTAAACCAGATCCTATACATACTTATTTTGTTGGTAACACAGATCATATCTCCAGCAAAATGTGCTTCTAATCATGTTACATAGCATAGTGCTGTAATACTTTCCATATTTAAACTCTCAGTCAATGTGTAATACTATAAAAGATGCTAAAACACACTCTGCAATGACCTTTCTATTTCTTGCCATCTGGGGAGGAAGAGAAGACTCTCATGGATGAAGAAAGATAAAGACCAAGAAGACCTAATTCTATTCCTTAAATGAAAGTCAAACACATTTCCTTTTTGAGAGTTGTAGAGACACACTATTTTACAGATATAACATTTAAAGGAAAAGAGCAATTTTCAAGATTCATTTTCTTTCCAGGTAAAGGATGGCAATTTTGAAATTGCTTACCTTATTTAGAAGGAAAAGGTTCATTTCAAAAGTGAATGCAAGTTATAGATTTCTGTCACTTCATGTGAAAAATGGTGCTACACTAGCCTTGCGTGCACTGTCTTCTACAAGGCCCTTCAGCGATCTCCTATAGAGCAAAATTTGGACTTCTCCTCCAGCTAGTCTCTATAGCTAGTCTTCAAGGTGTTTAATCGAGCTAGATGACACAATAGGAGATCCCAAATACATTTGTCCATAGTTTCACACATGAGCAGAAGCTCCCATCTGCCAGGCTCCCCTCTTCTGACTCACACCTAATAATACTATGAATTTTATTGTGCAAAGTGACATCCTTTTACATGCACTGTGCAGACTGGCAAGTATTCAGGGAGTGAGAATAGAAAGGAGGAAAACATATGAGGCAAAGAGTAATAGATGTAATAAATACAACAGGTGAAAAACAGTGGGATCGAAAAGGTGTCACCAGAGAAGATGGTGAAGGATATGATCTCTGTGACATATTAAATATATATACAATTACATTAACTATATAGAGAGATACCACATAGCCATTATGCTATAACAGATCATGACACCGCTTGAATACACTGCAAATTTCTTATTTGTTCTTCAAGCACCTACATCAAAATTCTTCAAGGGGAATATTCAGTTCATTACCCGGGAAAACTAATAGTTTCCTAATAAACTAACTAATAAAACTAATAGAGCTAGCTTAAAAACATAACATATTTGAAAGAACAGATTGTGAATCCATGATTGTGAATCATGCCAGCTATCTTTCTAGAATAGCAAATATTCTTTTACAAAATTTGTTCTGCTGATGTCAATATATGTATTGCAACAAATGGCATTAAAAGCTGTCTTTCACTTAGAAAGAAGTCCCCCTATTCTATTATACTACCAGCCAACAATATCTGAGAAAAAATCTTAATCATAATTTTAGGTAGAAAAGCCTATTTTGCTATATAATCCAGTAGAATACTGTCTTATGTGAAAGGGAGAAAAGTTGTGGAAAGTATCTATGAGAGGATCATTAGTTTCAGAAACATAAAAATCAAGGAATGTTAATTCTTTTTTAAAAATGTCTGCTTGGCTGCTCTAGCACAAACTCCACCTGCAAGAGCTCACAATTTGGTAAAGCTTGTATAAAATTGCTCCAGCAACAAACACTTAACTCTGTGGCATTTCCTTACTACCTTTTCCCTGCATGTTAATTATATTGGCTGACTTTTAATGGAACCATTTGTCATCAAAGTAGCTGTTTTGGAAAGCCAAACATTTTGCAAGACCTGATCAATAATGTTACTCTTTTATCTCATACCAGGAAATTAACTGAAAGTTTAATAATAGAAGATTGTAACATTTTTTTCTACAAAAATCTGTAATTTAATTGGATAAAAGAATTTCACCATTTTCAGTAACTATTCAGTTAAATGCATCACATTTAAAACAGTGCTTCTCCCCCCCAGCATTTTCTTCTCATACTAAGGCTGGATTTTATTCTATTTTCATTGATATAATTCTATTCATTTCATAGTCATTACTTATTAACACCAGTAGGAAGAGAAGCAGATTCCTTAAATCAGTTTCCTCTTTTACTTGCTGCAACCTGATGCGTTTTGGTTTGTCATGGAATGGTTGCATGGTGAGAGAGATATTTTTTGTGTGTTTTTAATAATGTATTCTCTTCAGAGAGAATCAGTATTCACCCTTCCAAGTTTGGCTGGCTTCACTTTAAAAAATTTTATTTCTGGTTAAATAAGATTGGAGATGGTGAAGAACAACCTTATTAGCTCATTGCTACCACTGGAAACATGTGACTGAACGGGTCAGCTGCTTCTGTCACAGGGAATTATATCATGTAGTGCTTTTGCAAAGTGGACAAGTTTTATCCTAAAACTAAGTGAGATCCTTTACATCTACTAGGAGGTCATCCAAGAATGTGGTGCTTAAAACCCTTTCAATTCTCCGTTTCAGATTCCATGACTGTTTCATCTCCATTTGTTCTTGTGCCAACACTGTCCAATACTTTGGATAGTTTTGTTCCTTGTCTGCATTCATCCCTTTCTCATACACCATTCGGGAGCCAGCATGTATGTTGCCTCTGTTTCCTGTACTGAATAACCTTTGTAAGTCCAGCTCATCTGATAAGAACTTCACTTATCATCCTGGTCTTTTCTGCTTTCTTGAAAGTGCTTACCAGAACAGTACACACTATTCTAGATAAGGTCATATCAGAGTGCTGTATCAGGACAAATAGCCTATCTTTATGGACGAACTATTTTGGAAGTATTTCAGTTGAAACTTAATGGAAATACCATTAAGTTTTGTTTAGCTTTGTAAAAGGTGATATGAAATACTCTGAAGCAGCACAGCTGAAAAAATATAGTCCTCACTGATGCTCACTGAGAAAAAAGAATTCCCTTTTGAAAGGGCTTGGCTAATTATTTTGCTTATTTTTTCACAAAATGAAAAGAAAAAGCAGAAAGCACTGTCATTACTCATTATGTACACAATTTATCACAGAATAATACAGTGCTGTCCTTTGCTTATTTAACCTCTCTCCAAAATTCTTTTATGTTCTGGGCTTCTGAAAAATCCTTAGGCAAAATGGAGGCTACCTAGTAGAAGGGCTGGGATCTGCTGTAAGCCTTGGAGCTCACTGCTCTTTTCCACTCAGCATATTCAAGTGCATTTCGAATTTTAAATATTTCATGTGGGGCTCAAAACAAAAGAAATTGGCTATTCATGCATCATGTGGCCCACTGTCTTTTCATTATGAAATCAAAATAAAATATTTTATTAATTTGTACTTTTCATTCAAGGTCATTGCATTGGGATAAAAGTAGACTATTCTGATGTCCTGGCATGCTCCAGTGCAGTCTTTGCTTAGTGAAAAATTTCACGGGAAGGGCGAGTAAGTATAACACATTTGAAGGCAAGATGATACTTGTCTTTTTCCTTTTTTTTTTTATTTTAGAATTTGTCATGGCAATGTCAGCGCTCTGCAATCCCAGGAGCGTTTAGGTCTGTCAGGAAGCTTCAGGTCAGTTGTGTTGATATTAGTCAGAGAGAAAGGCTAACTGCCCACTCATCCTTGGGAAGCCCTGGACGAAGAGTCAGAGTCATTGGGCAGTAAGGAGTATGGGAGCAATCTGCAGAAGTTTTTTCTAGGTGAGAGCAGCCAGAAATGGAGTGCAAAGCAAGGAGAATTTGTTATTGCTCTTGCTCTTTCTTTTGCTGGAAAAAGAGTGTTATTCCTCTATGCCTTTTATGCTTTAAGTAAGCCATGCCAGCCTTCTGGCTCATCTTAGATTTTTATGCTGAAGCTCTATACAAAAAGCAAGAAAGAAATTTGAAAAAAAATAACTAAGGAATTTGGATGTCCAGAACTCAATTAAAAGGTGTGATATTTTGTATCAGCATCTTTTCAGTGGTTTTCACAGTCTTGTAGATGAAATGGAACCTGAATTTGCAGTGAGCACTTGGCAGGTCCATGTCCTCTTTCCTCTGCCCAGCAGCTGCTTTATACTGTAGAGAATAAACAGAAGGGAAGGGCTAAGCTGTGTTGCCTTGGATAATGTTCATTTTTACCCTGGTGCTTGTCCCTCCCTTTCTTCTACCCTTCCTAGAATGAAAATGAACCTCTTTCTGATACCACTTCCGGAGAGAAATGATTGCAATGCTCTCCTTGCTCATGTTTGATGTGAAAAGGTCTGTTTATTTTTTATTTTGCAATTAGTTAAACGCAGCTTGCATCATGGGCAAGTACGTCAGTGAGTCGGAGGTCTAGATCATGGGTATGCAAAGCAACCCTGACACCCTAGATGCAACAAGCACAGGCTTCTCCTTTTCTAGCTTCTGAGCAAGAAGGTAAAGAATTATCCCAGTTAAACTTTTCCCCTCATGGTTGTAAGTCCCAACTCCTCCAGTTCTAATCTCTTTTATTTTGAGGAGGAGAAAAATAAGTAGAGAGGAAGAACATTTTTCTGGTGGGCTTGTATGGTTAAAAATCATATGCAGTAAAGAACTCTACATGCTAAGGTTCCAACAGAAACAGAGACTTGGCTGACTTCTGTAATCTGAACTTTGCATTAATTAAGTGTTTTGAATTTGATTAGAATGAATTAGCCATCTCACTTCATCCAGCATTTGCCCCTTTCCAGCCATTTTAAAAACATATCCAAGATGAGATTCCAGGTTCCTAATAGAGAATGAAGGGAGAGAGGGGAGGATAGGGAAGTAAGGAGAGGAAGAGAAACAAGGATTTAACAGTAAAAATAGTTGCCATCTGTGTGGTTTTTGCATTTGGATTGCCTTCCATATTTTGTGTCTGTCTTACCTTGTGAGAGCTGTACTGACAACACTCCCAGCTTAATCCTGAATTCACATGATATCTTACACATGTACTTTTTCATTGGAACATAATTATTTTATGAACCTAAGAAATATCAGATAAACATGGTAACAATTATCAGTGCTTTGTTCCTGCTTTTGTTGGATCTTTGAGAGGCACTTGACAACTCAGACCAGGGCGACTTTTACAATGTTTGAAGAACCAGTTCAGCCACAGGTTGATGTCAACTAACCTAATCAAAACTCTATCAGTCCCTAACTGTATTCATATGTTGCACTACACTACTCAGATATGCATGGCAGGTTCCACTGGACACACAGGCTCTTCTACACTGGCTTTCTCTTATAGAGAACTTATTTTGAAAACATGAATTCAGCTGTGATGTCACTCAGATCTCCCTGTTAAGTATGGATTTACCCTTTTCTGATGATCTGCATATAAACTTGTCTCACTCACCCTTTTTGAGGCAGGCATTTCAAAGAAGAGTTCATTTTTACAAAGACTACAGCCTCATATGGAAAGAAGCCAGAAGAAGGTACCCAGCACTCAGTTCCCACTTAAGAGAGTGTGAGTGTTCAGTTCCCAATACCCAGGCCTCAGATAATAAGCTCTGCTCCGTGCTTTGCTTGTGCAAATGTGCAAGCATGTAGGCACAGAGGAGAGGCGGAAAGTGTTGAAATCTGCCCTGTGAGGCAGCCAAGAATTCAAGATTCATGGGGCCAGACAGACATTTAACCAAGGGTGGTTGTGTAATCTGCTGGGCACAGTCCTGGGAAGTAGAAGAAGATCCTGCTGATTTCAATTCCCTATCTTCTCCTTCAGCCCAGTATTTTTACAATGATGTTTAGGGCCCTGTAGCAAGTGAGTACCTAAACATTTTATCGGGATTTATTTGACTTTTCAAGAATTTAGCTGTTCCACTTAGAGTTATATTAGATGTCACCTTAGATTCCTATACCTGAATAGACCCTTAGGTTGACATGAAGATGCTCCTGTTGTTAACTCCTGCAAGTGTTTTAGGTTTTCAATTGAGTTCTGCTGAATATGTTCTGAACTGAACCCAGCAGTTTCACTATGATGGCACTCAGGATGGATGTGGTGTCTGTATTCACATAGGAATTTCAATTTTGAAAGAAACAAAATTAGGTATGTTGTAATACTTCACTTTGGTTTTGACCATTCAAATTATTTTTCCAAATGATATCCACAGCTTAGAAAAGTAATTTTAAGCCAAAAAAATGCTGCTTTTACAATGTAGAAGTGAAATATAAAACCTGCAAATTGTTTCCTTTCAAACAAAAGTGTGTGTCAAAAAATGCTTTTCAGCAGGATTTGTATCTTAGTTCTGTGGATGTTCATCCCTTTCATTACACATCTCATGGGAAGCAAAAAGACCCATATTAGCAACCAGAATAGAGTAGGCTGAGTACCTGATAATCAGCAGGCTGTTGACTTGTCAGCATGAGTTGTTACCTGTGCCCCTTCAATGTTCCTTATATCCAGAAAGTGCTGAGCAGGATAGACACACCTGAAGTTTGCACATCACCATGCATGCAATGTATAATCCTCACTGAAAGGACAGTAAGGTCAACATATCCAGCACTAGACCTGCTGCATGTCCAGTTGTTAGGTTTCCTCACAACAGAGGACCTTATGGTCTAAGTCCATGGACCTACCCATTGAAAAGAGAACACATGCAGTTTTATTTCTGTAAATTTTCTATAGTTACTCTTATGTATTAAAATATATCTATGATGTTATGCCTATGACATGACATGCTTCTAATTATGGTCCTTGTCTTGGCCCTAGACTTTTAGCAAGGTTGTATTTTATTCAGCCAGTCTTATTCTGATGTGTCTCCCTTGGAATTGTGTTTGCAACACAAAACTCACCATCCCAGCATTCTGCTTATATGTATTAAGTTACTTCTCCCATTGCTACACAATGAGGAAACATGCTATCAGCCCATTTTAAATTGATTGCTCTACAATTGTCACAGACCACAAAAACATTTTTGAGCACTCTGTTTATAATAATAAACAGGAGTTTTGTTTCCACTCATTTTCCATGATGTCTACAAAACACTTAATACTAGAGTGCTGAGATAACTATTTATCATAATGACCAAAATTATTTCATAGTTTCCCTGTGGTCTCCCATTTCTCTGTAACAATCTGTCCTCTCTTGTCTTATATCTGGACTGTAAACTCCTTAGAGTAGATTTTTACTTTCTGTCTGACCAGGTTCCCAAGTACCTTAGACACGACAGTAACACTTCCACTAATAATGAAACCTTTAATGTTCAATATCTATTGTATTTTCCATGATACCATCTACAGTGGTACAGTTTTCTCCAGCTATTTGCCTATTACACAAAGCTGAGCTCAATGGTCATTGTCATGGATGATATGGGTTTTGGCATTTCCTGCCTCTCTAGCTAAGTTGTAAATTAAAAAAATGTATATTGTATTGAGAATACCTATTTGTAATAAATCTAGTTGAGTAATTCCTCTGTTTGAACTAAGGATTCTCTTCAGCCCCACAAGTACAAGATTTTACCAGCTGATCTACAAGAAAGTATCTGTGAACAAGATTGTCGCATGGAGTAGAGACAAGCAATGGTAAGTGAGCCCTCTCTTACTTCAGAAGAAATCTTTCCCTTCTCAGACAATGGATATGCTTAAATATGAAAAAAAAACACAAAAGAGTTCTAGTTACAGCCAAGGAGAAACCAGTACAAATGTCACTTGTGTAATGCCACACTAACAGCCATGCCACTTCCGCTGTGTCATAGACCACATTGATAGACAAAAAAAAATAGTTGGAAAATGCAATTGGAATTACTGTTATTATGGAAAAGGAGAAGAAAGTAGGCTCTGATGTAGTATTTTGGCTATTGATTTAAGAAGTAAGAATGTTTTTAGAGTTCACAGTGAAGAAAGTAATGACAACAACCTGCAGAGGAAAAATAGGAAAAACATCATTCATCATGTGAGCACAGGCAGTGGAGAGCAGGTGCTATTCCAGGTGCTGACAGGAGGCAATGAAAAAGGGCAGTTTTGTTTGTTTTGAATTTACTGTGAGGATGAAACATTTAGCTCTATAAGTCAGAAAAAAAGACCTGGGATTAAAAGAATGAGATGGCCAAGAAAGAGCAAGTCCTAAGTGTACTACAGAGCAACAGAAGGAGACAGGGGAAGAAGCTGACAATGAAAGGGGGAAGGAGAAAAAGGAGAGGGAGAAAGGGGGAAGGAGGAAAGGAAAAGAAAAGAAGAGGGGAAAGAGAAATGCAGAAAAAAATACAGGGGATTTGCAGATACGATCAGTGCATCCACCAGCAATATCAGCGGCATCAGGAACTTGCTATTAAATATCTTTCCTGCAGATGGAAAGAACTGAGGAAAAAGCTAAACAAGCTTCTCATTTTAGGTTTACTTCCCTATTTTCCAGTCAAATTTTCTTCCATATTTTTTCCATATGTCCAACAGAGCTTTCTTAAATTACTCTGTTTAGAAATAAACATATGGAAACAATAAACATGTAGGACATTAACTTGCATATTTCCTTAATGTATGCATATTTCTCTCCAATTTTCCACATGAAATGAGACTAATTCACTTAAATTTCTTGGGATCCACCCTCTGTCAAATTTTCCATGATTTCAGGGTTAGCTCAGTAGTTGATTAATACCTTTGAGGGGTAATATGCAGAATTGTGGAGTTAAAAATTACAAAAGTCAGCCGCTCAGCTTGTATCTAGTGGAGTATTTATATGGAATTCAACTGACCTGTGTTAATTTACACACACAAGAATTGCCCCAAGACTTCTTTATCTTTTTCTATTTCTATTTTCTTTTTCTAATAGAGACTATTATCCTTGCAGAAATTACTCATTCTAAAGGAATACAGTCAAGACTTTCTCAAATATTTTTCCATCTTGGGGTAATTTGTGCCACATTTACCATAAATTGTTACATGTTTAAGTATTCTGGTTCATATTTATACTAATTTACAAGTGTGAAATTAAGATGCCTCTGCTGATATTGAAGGGTTTCCTCCAGATTTATACTGAAAATTGAATTTTAAATTACTATTCCCCTACTATTTTACTAGAGTAAATTCTTGTCCTCAGATCATCTGACCCAGATGCTCAGTCTTGGTCAGTGGCAAAAGCAGACGAATGTGAGAGCACATGATGCTGGCCTCCTTTTGTTATACATTCCCCTTAAAATCTCCCTTCATCCAAAACGATTGCATGAGGAATGTTGGATGTCCTTTGTCCTTTTAAAATCTTTTCATAGACTTCTTATCCATTAATATGTCTAATCCATTTTTGAACATATCCTCCTGGGGCACCAAGTTTCAGAAGTTCATTACCATTTTATAAAGAATTTTTTTTCTGATCCATTTTCCTGTTTTTCAGTCTTATGCCCTATGACAGTACTCAGATTCTGTATAAGCGGCTCATGCCAAATTCCCACCAATGATTTGCATGAATTAGTAGACCAAATTCAGTGCAGAGAGATTATTGCCTGTTTGACTTTTTGATGTTTTAGTGGCAAAATACTCCCTGACTGGATGGAGAGTTTGACCCAATTTTCACAAGGTAAAAGGGAGAACACATGAGGAGAGGTCTTTGCATTCCAGATATCATGATCTAAAATAGATTATTGGAATTTGAGAAAAGCTATTGGTGTATTAAATTATTCTCAGCAATTGTAACATATGGTTAAGGTCTAGCAAAGACAAAAGGCCCAGAATTTGAGAGTCCTTCTCCTGTCAATTATATTTTCATAGAGATCTTGATATTACAGACAAAGATTTTGTGCTGTTCTTACATAGTGATCTTCATTCATTATTGCTCATATGCAGCAATATTGATTAGAAACAATTTGTGTGAACATCCTGTTTTGGACACACTGTCTAATTGAAGAGAAAAATCTTAATGTCCTGCAAGCATGAACAAGATATGAAGTTAATGAATCTATCATACTCCAAAACACAGCATTAAGTTTTCTGCTTCAAATGGTTCTGTTGAATAGCACAGGGCAAATATCTTACATCAAGAATTCTGGAGCATTTACCAAACTCCATCATCTAGCCATAGATAGCTAGAGCTTATCTACTAGAAAGATTTGTTTTATTTTTATTTTAAATTATGTCAAATCTGTTAAGATTCTTTGCTGTGCAACATTCACTGTGAATTGCATCACTTTGAAAATCACATGGCACATTTCCAATCTTGTCTTCTTCTGGTCTTCAAATTCCAAGCTATTGTATCATTTTATCCTTTTCTTTGTTACACTGAAGAATCCTGGAGTATTAAATATATTGTTCTCTATTCTCTGTGTGTAAAAATAAACATTTGCCACATCTATTTGCCACATCTTGAAGCACTCCTTTGGATTTTCTTAAATGTTTCAGCTTTATAAAATATGGACATGGAGAGTAGCCAGGTATATGAGAAGTGTCTGGGTTAGTGCAGAAACTGCATAAGCAAGACAGACAATACACTTGTCCCCACTTCTGCCCAATATCTTGCATAATATATTTATCTTCTCCATGTCACCTAAGGGTGTGCAATATCAGCCATCCCTGAGATATGTATTCCTATGGATTCATGAATCCCTATGGATTCATTATTACAAATACCATCTCTTTAGCAGTGATTTTCAATGTAGGAGATTCCCATTGATGTTTATTTTTAGGCATTAAGTTTATTTTCTTATGCTCAGTTTAAACTAGCATTTTCTTCATATAATACCTTCTTTTTCTGTGATCGACTGCCAGTGGTCCTCCCAGAGAATCTTATCTGTCTACTCCACCATACCCCTAAAGGTTGTTTCATGTAAAGACTATAAAAATGTCAACATGGATTAGCTACATTCATATTTTAATTATCCAATCACTTGTGAAGGCCCTGCTTTCAACCAAATGGATTGCAATTGCTTTATTCCCTTCACTCATTTCTTTTATTAAAAGCAACATGCTATACAGGCTGTTTGACAGCCACACAGCAATCAGGAAGACAAATAGGAGACAAGGAGTTGACAGTGTTTTGCCCAGGTGTTTTGACATCATCCCATCAGAGGCATGTCTCCCGAATACACAGTTATGACTTGTAGGCCTACTGCAATATAATCAAATATGTCAGATCACATTTCTTTTCTTGACGTTTCTTTTATACTCTCATAAATAGAAAAATGATTTGTTCTGCTTAAGACTTACTTAGTGAATTTGGATATGCAGACAGATAATACTTTTCTGTAACCAAGATACAGCTGAAATTATGAGAATGATGCCCCTCTATTGTTATGAGGTTAATAACTTTCATTTTGCTAGTTATTACAGAATCACAGAATCACAGAATGGTTACAATTGAAAGGGATCTCTAGAGATCATCGAGTCCAACCCCCCTACTCAAGCAGGCACACCTAGAGCATGTGGCACAGGGTGGCATCCAGTGGAGTTCGGAAGATCTCCAGAGAAGGAGACTCCACAAGCTCCCTGAGCAGCCTGTTCCACTGCTCTGTCACCCTCATGGTGAAGAAGTTCTTCCTCACATGTAGATGCAACTTCCTGTGTTTCAAATTATATCCATTGCCCCTTATCCTATCACTGGCCACTTATCACTGAGAAAAGTTTATTTATCATTTTTAATGTCTCAAAAATTAACATTTTAAAAATTGCCAAGTCCCACAGGCAAAAGGGAACGCTTGAAATACCAAAAACTTTTAACAGATATGTTCTTGTTTCATAACATACGTACAAATAAGTATAAGCTGAGGTCAGAAAATTCAAATTAGGAAAGCAGTACTCATTTTTAAGAGTGAGAATAGATATTCACTGGAACAAATTACATAGCAAAATTATGTGGTTTTTTTTCTCTTATCTTCAGATCAGGACTTTTCCTGTATCCGTAAGTAACTACTAGGTATCAGACTCTAGAAGCAGGCTCATTTAAGAGTAATGGGGAGAAATTTAGCAGAAATGTACTACATAATAAAATTATACTTAATGATATAACAGACTATTCTTGCCATGAACTCTGTGAATTTTGTCACCTTGGAGTGAGGAGATACTATTGCACCTTATGATAATAACAATTCATTTATTTTGAACTTTATATGTCATTCTGCTGAAAATATATTTCAGAAGGAAAAGCACTGTAAACCTTGAACTTTAGTTGCTGGGGGAAAAATCCTACACAAAAAAGTTGAACTTCTTGACACAGTTCAATGATATTCTGCCAAGATGTTAAGGTCAAAAATATTCCAGCTGGGTAGAGGTGCATGAAACATTCTCAGGAAATAAAAAATGCTTCTACAACAGTAATAGAATCCATCACTTCCATATTTCGTTACTTTTATAAGTTCTCTAGTCTTTTCCTAAGATTCCTAAAAATTCTTTCCTCAATCAAACTGATCTGTCTGTCCATTATCCATGCAGTATATTTCCTACTCAGAAGCAGATTGCTTAATGACTGATTGTTCCTCCATGAAGCAGACCTTGGCTTTCCCTGTGGCCACTCCTGAGTAGTCAGTTTAAGGATGGAACATAGATGGACGGTTGCAGTAGTTCTAGCATATTGATAGTCAGATGGAAACCAGGACTTTTATTTTTTTCAGTGTTTACATTTTGGCTCCTGTACGAAGTTTGGCTCAAAAGGTGTGAGTGATCCAGAAATCAGAAGCCCCTCCTGACTTGTGAGTGAAGAAGCATGATCCCAGTTTTCATCACATTTTAAGCTCTGCAGACTTCGGGCTATAGTGATATAAGAACCTTGTTGCAGTTGCTCTTGTCATGAGATTTGGTTCCATTTTATGATATGAAACATTTATTTTAAGAATGCTAAGAAGTTGGAAGAGATGGTTTGTTGACTGTAACTTACTCTCTGATAAATACAGTCGAACTTCAGCTAAAGAGGAGAGAAGGCTGGAGGCACTAAGGGCTGCATGCCTGTGTGTGTCTCAAGGGATACCACTTAATGCTTAAAAAGGCTGATAAATTGCAATGAGCAGAGCAGGGCAGTGGGGGACAGATAATGAAAGATTTTTTACCTCCTTCCCATCAATGTTACTGTCTTCTCTTCCACAGTTACCTAACTGAAAGTAGGGCAACCCAGTGGTTGTGAAGAAGGTGCACGCAGTCAGGCTTAGTCTTTTCATATTATCTTCCCCTTTCACTTCCAGCTGGGTTCCCTTTAATGCTAGCACATCATATTTTGTTTTGTTATTCTCATGACTACATATTTCCTCTCAAATAAAATCTGGAAATCTACTTGAGATACCCTGAAATCAGTCTGTTAGCAAATAATCCATCCCAACCCTTTCATGCTCATAGTAAATGTTGGTGTTAGAGTGGAATTCTTCAGTGCCACAGATTCAACACAAAACAGATTTTAATCTATAATTTGTATTTTTGCTGGTAATGTGGATTAAGACATTTGATATCTTAATGAGCTGCCATTCTCAAAACATTGAGTCAGGAGCAATAGGTTTCAGATGGAAGTTAGGCTAACATTTTTTAAGCATCAGTGACCATAATGGCTGTTCTACAGTTCGCCTTCCCTTTCAAATAGGCAACACACAGATGGATTTTTAGGGTTTTCTCTGAGGTAAAGAGTGCCTCAAGAGGTTCAGTTATAGCTCTTTTCAAAAAAGCACATTAATACTTACAGTATTGCAGAAACTATAATGAACCATAAGCAGTTCTCTGGACACATGACATGGCTTAGCTTTCACTCTTATAACTAAATTCTTATCCAAAAAATCAGGTGGTTACATCCAAACTGCCTCCTTGGAAGCACTTCTGGAGTAGGCAGATTCTCAGTCTCTCTTTAAGCATCATCTGGAAGAGAGGTAGTTGGCAAAGGTGGAAAGCAGGTTGAGGTCTGTGCTGGCAAATAGTAAGGATGACATGTGACAAAGCTTTGGTGCTAATTATTTTATTAGCAGAGATTGAGACAATGTATCTAGCTCTGAAAATAAATGATCAAAGAGTTTATTAGTCATGAGAGCCCAGCTTGGAATATCTTCAGTTTTACTTTGGGATGCCTGCTCTGCTCAGCTTTCAAAAAAGAAATACGGCAACTAGTACACAGCAAAATGTCTAAGATGAAACTAGTTTATCAGAGTGAATGGTCAGTAACGGACTCCAGTAGTTTTTGTTGTTTTATCTAAATCCACTAGAGTAGTATTGGTCAAACAGGTAATCTATCTAGTTTGATGTAGAGAAGAGACTCCATTGACTTTTTTCCAAATACATTCTGTTCAATGTGCTGTCCAAATACATTCTACACTACACTTACAGGCATGGAGAGTTTTTATTTATCTGTGTGCAACACTTGTTTTTTAATTAGGCATTATGGAAACTCTGACAGTAAAGTAAAAGACGATTAGCAATAAAACAAAATAAAAACCAATGGCTTCTAAATTTAATAATAGGCTAAATATCTGCATTCAGACGTGGTTAATCAAAACCAGTTTGTAAACTTCATTTTATTCAGGTCAGCCAGTCAGCAGTACATGTAATGCATACTATAAAACTGATTTAGGGTTTTTGGACAACCAAGCATCTACATAAACTGAGCAAGGATTAAGTAGGTCTGTCTACTCATAAATTACAGCACATTGTTTTTAAGTGAACAGGATAAAAAGCAACATGCAGTGAACCATCTACATCATACTTTTTTCTTCTTTGACCAATTTCCCAGTTACTCTCTCAAATTATCACTCCAGTTCCTTCTTTGTTCATCCTTGTATTGTTTCCATATAACTGTCCAAATCTGCCTTCAAGGCAACTAATCAAAAAAGACTGAAGCAAAAGAACATTGACCACTTGATAGTTTGCCCAGCTTATTAAAAATATGAGTTTGACATCCTGCAGCATGTTTTAACAATTGGTTCGCAAATTACAGCATGGCTAAATACAATTAAGTTCATTCCATTGCACATAATAACTATTTAACATATGCTGCGAATCTTGTGCACAGATCAGGATTCTGCAGTATTTTTTTCTACAGCTGTTACTCAAATTTTGTTGTCTTGTGCTACGGTCCCATCAGATCTCATAACATAAACAGGCTTGGGCTGGGTCATAGCATAGTCGGGATTTTAACAGAACAAAACAAACTCCCTCAAGCTCAAAAACTCATTCAAACATTTTAGGAAGCAGCCTTGGGAAGTGCCTACGGATGGTCTGCCATTGGCAACACTCTTCACATCACTAGATACAATGAAGTTCAGCTTGACTGCTTGTAGAGATGAACCAGCTCTACCAAGGACCAGGTCCTTGGTCTCTTATCTAAAACACCTGAAGACATGTAGAGCTGTAAGCACTTACTGCTTATTGCAGTCGTTGATTTTACATAACTTCATAGTACTTTTCCGCCCCTTTCAGATAACTTGAACTTGTATAATAGATATTTTACAAAGTGCAATATATATGATAATATATTGGTTCTCATGAACTAATATGATATAGTACCTGTCACACAGATATTACATGCCAGTCCATGTGTACCGTATCTGAGAAGCATGTGATATACAACTCCCAGGGGATATGAAACACATGTGGCTCTGATTCACCACTTTGTTATCCCAACTGTATACCCTTGCAATTCTAATGAAGTTACACCAGTGTAAAACTGCTGTATTGAAGTGGAGGATTAAATCCATATGTCTTTCAATATGTGCCAAATTTATGGGACAAAGTTATTCAAATAAATTCAGTAAACAGACTTCTTCAGAGTCCTCTATCTGTTTAGCCCATAGACACTACCTTTCCTCCTTCAAGAAAAAGTTTACATTAAGGATTGCAACTGTTATTTGTTAAATGGACATCAGTAATAATCTGAATTATTTATTAAAAAGGCAAAAAGATCTAAAAGATTTGCGACCTAAAGAACACTTAAAAAAGGACGGCATTTCCTCAACTCTTGGTTGAGTGGGTCTCACTTTTTGTCTACTTACATGCATGCCTCTGTGTAATTAAAAGCATCACCCAACATCATTTGCAAATTCTTATGATTTCACCGTACAAGTTTTCAAGTATTTTTTCTGGCTTCTTTCCATATAATACACCTGCATATTAGTTTAGTAATATATTACTTAAATTGAAAATTAATTAATTCTGTTTAATTTGAACCTGTGCAAAATTCTGAAAACTTATAAGCTATATGTTTATATAATAAACAATAATATATATTTATCCACCAGTACATTAAAAATATTTACAAATGTAGGATTGGTTCTTCTAATGTGATATTTATAAACATAAATCTGTGTTAGAGCTATGAGTTAATTCAATTCAATGGTCAAAATAAAAACATATAAATTAACTCCACATAGATTTCTTTGGAAAGCTCTAGTATATTCAAAAGTCAAAATTTCTTTCTTGATGAAAAAGAAGATTAATTTAACCCAAAAAAATAGGCTTTATTTCATTTTGCAGCATTGTTTATTGTTTTTTAAGGTAGAAAGTAATAGCTTATAAAAAAAAATTCAGTTCCAGCTCCACTATATTCAACCTCTGAATCAATCCTACTGAACACAATTTGATTTCTTACTGATCAATTCTTGACATGTAAGTTGTGACTAAAGGATAGTTATATTTATATCATCTCCTGAAACATTTTTGTATTAAAAGAAGTCAGAGATCATTTGTGTAAACTAAATTATTCTAAAACAATTGTGTAATAAAAATAATTATTTTAATGTATTTTAATTTCAAACAATTTAAGTCAAATTCTAACTATATATTAAAAATTACTTATATTTTCTTTCTGGAGTTCTCTTTTATAAAGACTTTATTTTATTTGTTTTGATGAACCTTTGATTTTAAAAAGTATGAGATTAAAATATTCTAGTTTATGTTTTTATATTCAAGTATAAGAAATAGACTCATATTTTTGACCCTCATCTTTCGTTTAGAAAGATTAGTTGCAAATAGGAATGAAATGCATAACTACATTGAACTGTTCCATACATAGATATGATTACCAACAAGCTGGACCAATTACATTTTATCAGTAAAGAGGACTGACTTTACTGACTAAAATAAATAGTATCTCTTAGAAATATTATTTATGAAGTAAATACCACAGAAGTAGAGGATACCTGAATATCATAATTTCCATGATGTGAAACCATCGTCAAAACAAAAAATCACAACTAAACGACAGAGACTTCTATTTTTTAAAGAATTAAGATGAACTACTTATTTAGGATGTCATTCCCTTCACCTAATTTTAATACTGTTGTGTCAGGGTTCAGTCATTTAAATTTCAGCATCCTATACTTAAGAATAGATGTTTGACACCTAAGGTACACTAAAGGACCCAACATATCCTCTCAGAGATGTTGCTCCAATAGACAATTTACAGTCTTCTGGAGTCAAAGCTGGAGGCCAGGCAGGATAGAATTAAATTGCTAATATAATCAATGGATTGCATTATAATCTGAATTTCAAGGGAGTTTTGTCAAGGGAGTTTAATCTGTACAGTCAGTGGCACTGAAAGCAATTCATCTCCTCTGAAACACCTACAGTAGGATTCAGTTACCTAAACAGAGGCACCCACTGTCATTTGGGATTCCTAAGCACCCTCTGAGAGCCCTAATCACTAGCAGCATAAAAACGTAGCCTTTCCTCTCCACTAAATAAAGAAAATTTTTGTAAGGCGAGCTCAGATGTTGACCTCATCTACATCTACAGGGATCTCATCTACAGCACCTAAGATAGCAGTAGAAGCAGTAGATACGTACATTGAGGCAGGTAAATTATTTCGCTGAAGTCAGATGAACTGAATGAGTTGGATCTCACTCGTACGGTCTAATATCCCTCTTCCATCCTTCTTGGGTTTTGATTCAAAATCCCTCAGCCAGTGGAAACACTTGGACTGTTAGTAGGGACCTTACCATATGGGAATGTATTCTACATATTTGACCCATTTTACCTCTTCTCTCTGAGCTCTCACTGAAATCATTCATGTTTCTAGAAGGGTTTTTCATAGCTATCTTGAGGATTATTGGTCACTTTACTAGTGCATCCATGTATTCCATTTTCCAATTTTATGTTCTCATGGACAAAATCTTACAATTTATCTTATTAGAAATGAATTCTGTGCAGTTTCTCTATTAATTCCAGGATTTTGTTCCTGCCTTTCTGAAACTCTTAGCATTTTATATGACATGAATATGTACAGGGGAGTTGGACTAGTTGTTATCAAAAGATCCCTGCTAACTTCAGTCATTCTACAATCAAGGACCACCAGAAGGATTTCACACCTAAAATATTACAGAAAGAGGTAAAAATGGCAAACCTTTCCTATCTCCAAAGATCTAGCAAAATGGAAGGAAATAGTGACACATTTAAATAGAAGAGAGTGAGAGAATTTCTGAAGTGAAATAATTCATGTTTGAAGGAGGCTTATGTTATAAGTACTTTTAATAACACCACATACATCATGAGGCAGCAAAAAATACAAAAGTCTTGCTGAAGCTTTGGAAAAGCAAACAGAATTTAAATGAGATATAAAGCAGACATCTTTTAATCCTTCCTCAAGTTTTCCCCTTCTTTTCTTCTTGTTCACAACTTGACTCAGAGGGGCAGATCTTCACCTGATATAAAACAGTCAGTCTAGTTTTATCAAAGTCAGAGAAGCTATACTAACACCAAAGAAAAATCTGGCATGGAGTATCCAAACTCCAGATACAACATTAACCGTGACTAATTGTGAATGTAGTAGATATTTCCTTCCTACGCACAGTTATGTCTTTACCTGAATATCTTTCTGCTTTTTATTATTAGGCTTAAATAGGACATCAAAGGTTATTTTAAAAAAAACTGCAGAGAAAAATGTCTCTCTTCTCCATAAGATTTTATAAACTTCTTTTTCTTACTTTAATTGACTTCTGAGGACTTCAAAACATCTTTTTGTTCGAAGTAGAAGAAACATCTGTTGAAGTCATACTTAGTTTACTGGCTGAGATCTGTGATAAAAGACAGCATAGACATTCACTAAAACATTTCATTGTTATCAGTTTAAAATGAACCTCCCCACAAAAAAAAAAACACAAAAAGCAAGTTTTTTTTTTCTTTTTTTAAAAAAATAAATGGAAGGTGGAGAAAATGTTACAAGCCAAATAGACAAGAAAAATTCTAACTTTCATTCATCAGGTCTTACATAACTAGATATTGTATGCCAGCCAACTAGGGCCTACCTGCACTGCAAATATGCTCTTTAATTAGCCCAGAAAAATAAACAATCTATGAACAATGGTTTTGTCTTCTCCAGGATTTCCTGTTTAGAGGAGCTGCCTTTCATGCTCAAATTGATTTTTTTTTGCAGAGGCTGTCTCCTGATCAGTTTATCACTTGCCTAGCACTGCCTGAGATTTATTACTAGGATCCAATATCATATTTCTGATTTAATCTCATCTCTTTTTTTCCTTTCTTTCATATGAAGTGGGTAGTACACACTTGAAAGTAGCATTGGCATATTCTTCTCCTTTTCATTTGTTTTTATCAATGCAACACAGCTCCCTGATAGGCACACAGCATACAGGCTACTGTAGTCTGACTATTTTCAGGGCTACGAGGATGACCAGGGGTCTGGAACATCTGCCCTATGAGCAAAGGCTGAGAGAGCTGGGCCTGTTCAGCCTGGAGAAGAGAAGGCTGA
>JAUBOD010000408.1:555483-568001 GCA_032353885.1 Nothura maculosa | reverse complement strand
TGTGCCACATGCTCTAGGTGTGCCCGCTGGAGCGGGAAGGTTGGACCAGATGATCTCTAGAGGTCCCTTCCAGCCTTGTAGATTCTGTGATTCTGTAATTACCACAGGTACAGCAATCTGTGTTTCTCCATTTAAGAGAAATCTCTCTATGTGATTATCTCTAGTGCCTCATGCAACACTGTACAACTGATTACTCATATTCACCTTTTCTGATAATCCTGAAATGAAGCTATATAGACATTTATGTACATTTTGATTTTTAATTGAAATTTTCTTTAAGCTCACATAAATTGCACTAATAAAATAGTGGTTTGTCTAGTTAAAGATGTGCCTGAATATTCACTACTCTCACAAGTAACCACAGTGATACTCAAAGCTCAAGGGGTAATATGTAGTCGATATAATTCTAAATTATATTTGTCATCATGAAATTTATCATCTCTTCTTTGATGAGTTTGTGTCAGTTTTAAAGACTCCCATGAAATGATCATTTACTTAGGATTATTTGCCTTCTTCCAGTGTATGCTGAAATGCTGTTATGCTGCCACTATGTTTTCCTTCCCATTATTGCTGATTTCTGCATCACTTTTAAATTTTGAAAGCAAGAACCACTAGCTCTTCTTGTACAATAAGCAAAAGCTACTGACAGCATGCAAAAATAAGTGTAAGATTGGATAAAAACTGACAAGGTCTTCAGATGTACTGCAAGTAGTGGAAGAACTTTGACAATATGAAATACGTGACTGAGAGCTGAGCCCAAAAAATGCTGCAGTTTTGCCAACATAACATTTTCCTACAGGCCTGGAAACATGCAAGAAATTTAAATACTATAGAACAAAGCTAGGATAAAATGAACCAAAAAAAAAAAAAAAGATTTCATATTATATTTGTAGGATCAATCCAACTTATAAGTTTCCAAGATTATACAATAAAAGGATTCCTATTTAATTTGAATACTAAATTGGCCAAACCAGAGAAGTAAGTCAGTCTTCCTTCAATTTTTTTCAAGGTCTGGATAGTAAATAAATCACTACATATTCCTTCAAGCATCCATAATTTGGAACTGTAAAGTATTTGGATGGATAATTGGTGAATTGTGGAAGGAGGAAGGATCTAAAAGGGTCATCAGTTTCCAGTATATAGGGAAGCAATTGAGGCAATTCTTCAATAAGCTGCATAGCACAAGAGCTTCACTAACGCCACATAAGAGGCTGGGAAGACAGTAAAGGGTTTCATGAAGGTGAAAGATTTCATTAGCACGAGGTTTACTACAGACTAGAAATCCATTCCGTCCTACATTATCCCCTCAGATATTTATTTATTAAACGTGATTAAGCTATATTAATCAAGTCTCCTCTCAAATTTCTCCAAGCTGAACAGTCCCAATTCACGCAGTCTCTCCTTGTACGAGAGATGCTCCAGTCCCTTAATCATCTTTGTTGCACTCTGATAGACCCTCTCTAGAAGCTTCATGCCCCTCATAGTGGGAAGCCCAGAACTCTAGCTGCGGCCTCACCAGAGCTGAGCAGAGGGGCAGGATTCCCTCCCTTGACCTGCTGGCAACGCTCCTGCTGACACAAGCCAGAATCATTGGCCTTCTTGGCCACGAGGGCACACTGGTGACTCATGGTTAACTTGGTGTCAACCAGAACTCCCAGGTGCCTCTCTGCAGAGCTGAGAGGCAACTCAACTTCTAATCTGTACTGATGCCTGGGGTTATTCCTCCTCAGGTGCAGGACCCTGCACTTGTCCTTGTTCAACCTCATCAGGTTCCTCTCTACCCAACTCTCCAGCCTATCCAGGTCCCTCCAAGGGCAGCATAGCCCTCTGGAGCATTGGCCACTTCACCTAGCTTGGTATCGTCCACAAACTTGTTCAGGGTGCCCCCTGTGCCCTCATACAAGTCATTGATGAACAAGCTGAACAGCACCAAGTCGAGTACTGACCCCTGGGGGACACCACTGGCCACAGGCCTCCAACTAAACTCGATCCTATTTATAACCACCCCTTGACCCCTGCTATCCAGTCAGTTTTCAATCCACCTCACTGTCCACCTGTCCAGTCCACACTTCCGGAGCACTCTTATGAGGATGTTATGGGAGACTGTGTCAAAAACCTTGCTGAAGTCAAGGTAGACAACATCCACGGCTCTCCTATTGTCCATCTAGCTAGTCACCCCATCCTAAAGAGCTATTGGGTTGGTCAAACATGACTTCTCCTTGGTGAATCCATGCTGACTACTCCTCATCTCTTTCTTTTCCTTCACATGCATAGAGATGGTCTCTAGAATGAGCTGTTCCATCAGCTTTCTGGGACGAAGGTGAGGCTGACCAGCCTGTAGTTTCCCAGCTCCTCCCTCTTGCCCTTTTTGAAGACTAGACTGACATTGGTCTTTTCCCATTCCTCTGGCACATCCCCTGCTCTCCAGAACCTCTCAATATGAACAGTATATAGAACCTCTTCCTTAATCTGGTGAAGGGGACTTTCTTGAGCTAGTAAATCAAAAAAGATAATTCACATTTCTTCCAATTCTGAACACTCTTCCCATATTTGTAGGCCACACTTCCTGCTTTCAATATTTTTTTATGGTACTAAGTAGTGTTTTTCTTTACTTAGTAGTTTCCACAGAGTCCCAACCCAAGCAAGCTCACACTCCTGTCTGTGCAAATGAAAGCAGATCTTCAAGCTTGGAAAGGCATTTTGTAAAAAAAAAAACCCGAACCTCTACTATAGTCTGGAGTCCATTCAAGTGCCACAGAGAGGAACAATTTTCTATGAAAAAGGAGGACTCGGGGGGACAAAAAGTCTTTTTCTTGATGCTCTGTATCTCAAATCTTTCTCTTGAAGAATTTGGCTTACTCTATTGTTAATGTAGACTATTTCGTCACTCTTTTGGATTTCTTGTTATCCACTTTTTTTTTTTTTTTTTTTTTTTTTTGCTATTTTTTGTAAGCCCTTCCAAGAATTAATCTGGCAGGGGGCTGACCATTCTGGCTTCATCCAGAAAAACACTTAAGCTGGTCTTTAAGCACCAGAGTAGTTCTAACCAGATTGAGTTCATAATACTATTGTTTTACAAGATGGTGAAATATCTGTTTACTCATTAAAGTCTGAATATTAAGATTCAAGATTGCTTGTTATATCCATTACAGATGTTTTCTCCTCATAAATGACAATCAAAATTTCATTTGTTTGATGTTTATATCTTTGTTCAGTCCTGTACTCTATTGGATAACTCACAGTGAAAAATTCCAGGCTCTTCTTGAACAATTTATTGTTCTTTTCTCTTTCTTCATTATTATTAATGTGAAATTCCAAACTGTGCAGATAAATTTTATACAGTCTTTCAAATGGATCAGAACAAGAGAATATCAGAAATGTTTAAAAGCCGATTTTGCAATTTATGACTTCATTAAAAAGTCTTCAATTGCTTTAAGAAGCATAAAATTGCAAAAACCTCTGAAACTCATGCACCACAAAGGCATCTGTGGTGCACATATCTCTGTGCCAGGTTAATTTTAAGTACAAGTAGAGCTCCACTGTATACTTTCATTAATGATATAAATAAAAGAAGAGAGAATGATTATTATATTTTCAGATGACACCATGGGAGAAGGAGAAATAACATCATGTTGTAACAAAAAGTTATTATTTATATTTCTTGCAAAAATAAATACCAAATTAATTTCAGTTTTAAGGGGAACTTTCTACTTTGAATTTAAATGCACTTCAACTGAGGACCAAAATGATCTCTCAACATGGAAACTCCCAAAATGAGCTTTTCTCAAGCAGTTGGATGCCTCATCTGAAAAATCCTGCTAAGCCGTAATCTTTAGTGTTTATCACTTTCTCAGCTGAACAAAGTTAACTCCATCCTTATTCTCTGTCCGGAACAAAGTCTGTATGGTCCTGGCAGATACTAGACATGAGAGCAAATATGTTTTTTTTTCTGACTCTTATATTACTTTTCTTACCGCCTTTCTAAATAGTGGGTTATTCATGACTTTTCATTCATTGTTATTTTTCTATATTTCTGATGATTCTTATTTTTGTTAAAAACTGTAGAATGTTCCAAGTAGGTCAACTTTTCTTTCTTTTTTTTTTAATTTTTTGATTGTTATTTGAACTCAAGAAAATTATCAGCTTTGTGTCAATAGATTTTATTAGAAATTTCCATATATTTGTCCTGTAGTCACTCACTGCATTTTTTTATTATTATTTTTACTTTGGAGAATCCAGTTAGCCAAGGAAGGATATATTAAGCCACATTTTTCTGGATCCTCTGATAAATCCAGAGATCCTCTGGTCTCCCAGAAGGGTTGAAGCTGTTGGCCTTTTGATACAAAGCATACTACGGCTGTGATCCTATAAAACTAACAGATATTATCTCTCATTAATAACTTATTCTAATAGTTCTGCTTGGTTGCATGAGATGACATCACAACACAGAGATTAAAACATTAGAGTCTACCAGTAGCATGGCAACCTCAATGTGATTCCTTATCTTTGGTGTACTGGCTTTTAGGACAGGGCAAGACTTTTCATAACTTTTTCTCAAGACTTTTCTCAAGCATTTGGCTATGCCCTATTGAAAAGATGAATGCTTGTATTTGAGCAGAACTACACTGATTTTTAATAACTTTTCATATCTAAAAAAATGCTCTGCAGTTTATAGCACTAAAAGTTTACAACTTTTCTAACCTCAGTGAGGTTGCACGATGGGAGGGAGTAAAATAGATGGAACTAGACTCCTCTCAATGACACCCAGTGATAGGATGAGAGGTAGTGGCCTGGACTGACATATGGAAAATTCCACATAAACTTAAGAAAAAAACTTTTTTTAACATGAGGTGAACACTGGCACAGGTTGCTCAGACGAGTTGTGGAGTCTCCATCCTTGGAAAACACAAACACCAATTGGACAGAAAGCCTTCAACAACCTGTTGTAGTGAAGCCTGCTTTGAGAATTGGAAGCCTGAGAGACTGGAAGACCTGAGAGAATAGGACCTGACACTCTCCAGAGATGGCCTCCCACCTCAGCCACTCTGTGAGCCTGTGAAACATGACTCTTCATTGCACATGTTGAAGTACTCAGCTAGGATGCACTGCGTACACTGCAAAGTTAGGCTTTGTCATGCTTCCTTTTCTTCTACCTACTACAACTTTCCCAGCTGCACAATCTTTTAACTCCACCAAGGGTGGAGGGTGAACCATTTTATTTCTTACTTCTGTCCTACACTGAAAGATAAGCTCTTAGATTATGAAATAACTTTCCAGATCCTACAATCTAAGAACCAAGCTAAAAACCTACAAAACTTCTATACAAAAGACAGTGCACTACTCCATCAGATGTGTGAGGGGCTTAGCTTACCAAAATCTACCTGAGTCCCGATTAAGGAAGGCTGTATCAGATTGTAACTAGCAATTTAATATCATGGGCAAGTGTTCTCAGGCATTATGGTGAGTGATAAGCTTATAAATTAGTTAAAATTTTTGAAAATTTGTTCTTTACTGAATGCATATGCTTTACCAAAGAAACTAAGAGTTCAAACATGAGTCATAAGTAAATGATACAGGAAATATGTGTACATATAATTACAATTTGTGTCCTGCAAAGATAATCACTGTTATGGAACAGTGAAAACAAACATAGAATCAAAACCACAAATAAAGTAGGAAAGAACAGAGAGGAAGAGATAACAAGTATGATTAATATAAACTGCAGTACATTACCATTACACTACCATCTGATACGCAACCTGAGAGCATATTCTGTAATACTGATCTATGAATGGCTGGCATATCCCATGACTAGACTCATTTGATTGAAATAACTTGGTGAAACAGTCAATTTTGACAGAAAACGCAGTCGTAATTGGTCTTACATGCTCAACTTTATACAGAATAGGTCTTCCTCTGTACAAAATTTCTGGTTGCTGGTAGAAAACTTTTACATTTGCTCATAAGAGAATATTACTTTGACCACATTAGCATCATATATGCAAGTATTCATTTCTTTTTTTCTTTTCTAGGTATTGCTAATGCTCTTATAGTAAAACCTTTTACAGAAAATATCTGTTTTAGCCGTTATCTTTTCCTCACTCAAGAATATTTGTCAAAACCTGTCTGGTTAAAGTCACAACACCAAGGTTGTGCTGTACAGGCTTCCTAGCCTGTTGGGAAGCAGTTCAAGAAGCTTTAATATGGCACTGTATGATGAAGACAAAAACTTTAACCTAAAAATACTACATCACCTATGAAAATAGGACTCAAAAACACTTGCCAATTTCACTAGAGCCTGTAGTAGATATGTGTACATATATATATATATATACATGCTTATAAATGAATTATGTTTATATTTACCGGTGTTTGTATTTAATCTCTTTTTTAAAGAAAAAAATCAAATATACTTTATATATAATTGTCATGATTTTTGGTGGCCTATTTATTGTATTACACATTATAATTAGTAATTTTGAAAAATTATCCTTTTGTCCAGAACACATTATCAAAGAACATGTATAACTGATATTTACCAAAAAGCATTTTTTTCTCCCACAAAATCAACTGATGCACATCCAAGCAACCCCTGGATAGAGCCTGCTGAAAATCTTTTGCACTTCATGTATAAGACATACTCAATTCAAGTAATGTGTGCAACACAATCTACAAGGCATTAATGCCAGAAACAACAACTGCACTATATCAAACCCAGGAAAAAGTAATGGGACTAGAAAGGGAGATTTTCCAAAAATCTAAGTTTTTATTTCATCTGTAATATTGATAAATTGAAATGCTACCATGCAGTCTCAGTACTTTTTTGGCTGGAAAGGCTCTCATGCTAATATAATGAGTCTGGATTACAGTGGTTTGCCAAGCTTAGATCATGTATAGATTAATAACGATGTCTTTTAATGTCTTAATGATCTCTTAATGAAATACATTTATAATGCTATGATTTGGACAGAACTCACTAAACATTTTTCATATCAGAACATGATGTTCAAAGAAAGTTTCTTAATAATAATTAGCACATGTGCTATGTATTTTTTTTCTTCAAAGTGCTCTAGGAACATCAGCAATTATTTAAAAGCTCATGTGCAGAGTGTACGCTATCTGTTTAGGCTCTTAGAGACCCACAACAATTAGAGTGCAGCTAGTCAGGAAAGTCCAAGCAGGAGAAAAATAATTTCTTCTGTGTGCTGAATAATTTTACATCAACATAGGAAGGCAGCCATAGGATAAATTAATGCAGGTGTCAGTCACTTCTTATCACTACCATTAAACAAATAATATAGACACAGAGTATACTTTTAAAATGCATATGGAGCATTATATCTTACTTAGCTTCCTCACTAAGGAAGTGAAGAAGTCTTAAAAACAGAAGACTCTACTCAACACCATATAATACCTCTTACTTTACTAATTTCCGGTCTTATCACTTGAAGTATTTCAATATATACAGTCGGAGACTTTTATGCTAAGCTGAAATTTCCTAATACTCAGTAAATGCAACCTCCAGCCAGGCCATATAGAAGTCATACCCAATAGCTGGCATTATAGAAGTTAACAGAATAAATCACTGCTAGTATAAAGGAGAGTTTCATGGCATTATAGTGTTTCTCTTTCAGATGGAAGAGTTAATAACTGACAAGAAAGGGTATTTAGTGACTTTGTTCTTGTTCTGAAAATATCATCGAATTTTAATTTCCACAAATAATTCAAGTATAGGCTTGAAAACTCCTGCAAATTCTATCTGTACATAAAAATCTGGATATTTCTAGTCTGGCTAGATCTTTTAGGTTCTTTCAAAAGCTAATGTAATTACTGTGCCTCTGTTTTCTTTCTATGTACCGACAGCAGCATTTTTTGTCTTTGCAGGGATGTTGTGAAGATAAACATATTAAAGATTCATCAGTAATGGGGTTATGTATCTAAAATAAATCTGTAGCTAGATTTATTCATTTGAGGTTGTGCAAGATTTTGCTGTCTGCTCATTATCTCAATTTCAGGGAAAAAAAACCCCACACACGCATACACATAAAAACTTCATACACAAATATTCCTAATTTTTTTTGCTGAATATGAATATTAGCAGACCAAAAAAGTGTTATTACTAGTTCTAGTTATCCTTGCCATATTTTATCAATGCAAGATTTTAAATAAACACAAGAGATACTTAAGCCTATGAGGCCCTATGGGGAAAAAGTCATATATTGAAAATGAGTATGTTTTGGCATAATATTTTTTCTAATTTATTTGACAAAATTAAGAAGTTAAGAGGCACAGGGAATTTGATGATCAAAGAAATGGCATGAGATACTCAAGTAATAAAAAAAAATAGTTGTAGCATAGGACACACCTTTAGTAAAGGGCAGAAGTTGTACAGGTGCTGATTATTTACACGTTGCACTCACTTGGATTTTTTCCAGGCAAGTGCTGGAATTTCACTTTATCTTATGCTAATTTTTTGGCAAATGACAGTGCCGTGCTTGTGAGGACTTGAGAAATCTGACCAATAAAAAGCTGATACCAAAATCTTGAACTCTCGTGTTCTATTTAGGTTGTGCATGTGATATAATCAAAACAAAAGGAAGTGGGAGAAGGGTGAAAACTCCAGAGCAAGGCTGTCGGATCTCCAGCTGCGGACTTCTTGGTCTGAAGAGAGAAATGATCAATTATTTCCTTTCTTTTTCTTGGAAGCCTCAGCAAGGCCAAGTTTCATGAAACAGATCTTGCACTACCTTAGCCATCTCCCTTCTGTCTTCTGAAGAACAAGTCCATGCAATAAGGCAAGCAATTCCAATAGACCTCTGCAATCTGAGGCAGGAAATTCCTTTCAGCACGGCTTTCAGCAATGGAATGGACTGTCAAATCATCTTCCCAGAGGACTACATTGCTCCTGCCCTTGAACCAGGGGATCAAGTTTGGCACTTGTGATAGTACAATACCTCCAGCATCACTTTAGACTAAATAAGGGCAGTTTTAATGTACTTTTATATTGAGGCTACTTTACACTTCCAAATTTGGTGCAAGAATGTGACTCTTGTAATATAGACTATTAAGAATTTAAGAAATACATCAAACGGAAGAAAATGCTTCTTCCTGTCAGAAGTAACAGTCTAGTGTGTGTTCTTCCCAGCTCATAAACGGAATTAAATATTCTCTTAATTAAAAACACATTTTTAAAAATTTCTGTTCCATGTCTTACATAATTTTATTAAAGGTACTTTCACAGTCTTCCAAAAAATCTCAATGCATAGAATCATGGAATGCTTAAGGTTGGAAAGGACCTCAGAGGTCATCTAGTCCAACCTCCCCTGTGGAATCTCCATGATCAAAAGATATTCAAGAGCCATCTGGATGGGGTCCTGAGCGACTTGCTTTACCTGCTTTGAGCAAGTGGGTTGCAGTAGATTATCTCCAGAAGCCCTTCTCACCTCAGCCATTCTGTAAGTCTGTGACTCACTAAGTGCATTTTAAAAAAGCAAAATAAAACATTTCACTTTGTCTGTCCCATGATTAACTTGAAGAGGAAAATGGTATTTATCAATATATACTTGTCCATACGCTATATTTAACTGTGCAGCATTCAGAAACAGGTAGTTCAACCTACTTTTCCTGTGTTTGTTTAAACTTATTTGCTTTGGAACTATGTATCTTTTCTAAAGATACAAGAACTTCAAACACAAAAACAGAAAATCAATATCACCAACCTTGCCCTATAAAGTACTGAATCAATATAATAGTGCCATGGAAAGTAGAAAGAAGATCTAATGCCTTTCATGTAACACCTTTCACAGTGTTGTTCTTTAACTGTGAAAACCATAAGGCAACACAGAATTAAGCTGCAGTAGCCACAGTGAAAGGCAAAACCCACCAGTGAAAGGTAATTTTAGAGTACAAAGGCCAAACACTGCAATATGCCATCCCCATACAAAAGCAGTATAGGCAAGAAAGCTAGTGCAAACTGTTGTCTTTTTTTTGCTGGTTTTGATTTGTTTATAATTATTAATTTAAATATAGTAGTTGATATAATTATTGTATCAATTACAACAGACACAAAATGTTTAGGACTAGAGTTGACTTTCTGCACAGAATACATTCAATAACTGAGCTGAAACCTGCATTTTCTGAAACATTAGAAAAACTTTGATGAAGACTTTTGGCCAAACTCTCATATGATTTATGGCTTATGGTTCTCATGGTCAGTTTTAGATAGCAGGAAGGCAAATCAAGGGAAAAAAATATTTCACTAGTTCTCAAATGTATTTATAACCAGAATGTATTTTCATGAAATTCAATGTTTTATTTCATATTACAGTTTGTAGCTATTAAATATGAGGCAGTTGATGTGTGAGTTGTTCCAGTACACACAGCTGCATTAACAGCTAACTACAAATACATTTTATACCAGTGGGTACTTTTAAGAACCAAATGTCCCTTCAGAAAGATTTACTAGCAACTTTTTTTTTCATCTATTTACCCAGTTCCAACTAATTCTGTATGTTAGTATCCACATATGTTCACTTTTTTTTCCCTGTCTCTGCTGATGGAAACTTTATTTCCACTCGTCTATGGGGCAAGATTAACAAAGCCACTACCATCTGTTCATAGACAGAGTTTGCTATCATGTAACTGTTGACATGTAAAGGGTATTTTATATTTTCATTGGATATTAATTGTGCTTTCTTTGGATTAAGAATTTTAAACTGAACTATGAAAATATAGCTAAATATATAGGTCATAGCAATTATTGTGTTATTTACATTATAAACAAGCATGCAGCAGATGGCCTCCATGGCCCAGGCCAGAACAACCTATCTCCTGCAGATTTATTTGGTGCTTTGAGATACTACCAACTAACCTCCAAATCCTTTTTGAATGCCATTGTGCCTGTGATTTGTTGCCAGGAATAATACTCCAGGCTTGTTTGTTTCAACACCAATATTCCTCTAGACTTTCTTGGTATCTGGGCCTATAAAATGTCCTTGCTTGGGTCTAGTCACAGGGGTTACACCTCTACCAATAAATGGAATAGCACCGGGACCGTTAAGCAGACAAGGGGCCAAATGACACACAAGGCTCTATCTACACTTCATAGTACTTGGCTCTGGTCTCCTCTTCAATGCACATTGCACCTCTGTGGCCTTAAACATAATTATTGTATTTTTGCATTTTGAGGGAAAAGGGGCCATTTCAAAGTGCCTGAAAAATAGGAAGGCTCTGACGCAGCTCTCCCGCGTAATGTTTTCATTTCATAAAACTGAGAGTCTATGCTTCGAGGGAACATGTGATGCTGATTAAGAGCACAAAGTCTGCGAGGACAATTCTGGAAAACTGAAGAGGAAGATGTCAAGTTTGGTGCAGTCTTATCCACACTTCCTGTTGTGGGTGATTTTTAGTGCACACTATGCCCTGAACTGTGGCCAGGATTGTTGAATCAAGTGCTTCCAGACACAGGCCAAACACATGCCAAAGAGCAGGCTAACAGCTAACGAGTCAGGACAATCAGCAGTCAAGGGCTCAATCTCACCCACTGGTCCTATTTTATTTAGCAGTAAAACTATAACCAAGGAAGTCTTGCAAAATACTCAGGAATACTAAGTCTTATAAAGCACTACCCCAAACTTTCATGATGATTTTCTTCTCTCCCAAACAGGTCTTTAAATATACTTGCTCAGTTCAGCCTCGATCCAGCAAAATGTGTACGCTTGCAACCTGCTATAGGCTCATTAGTTTCAATGAGGCTGTTTGCATAAGCAAAGTCTCTGCCTGCTTGGCAGCTACGAGACCATTGTTTAATGCAAGACCCTTCACATGCTCAGAGCTTTGCACATTTGCTGTGTTTTGGCTTTACTTACTTAGAAAAGAACCAGCACATGAAAACAATACTCTCTATGCCATATGTATAAATACATAATCTTCCATTTCAAAATGCTTGTACTTAATTCTTTAGCATACACACTAAAATATTACTGCTGCTAACTCATAATTTCCAAATACACTTCCAAACATATTCACCTGTTTTGAAATTAAAAAAGAAAAAAATAAGAAAGAAAAATTGCTTCTAGGAATTTGTTATAAGCATCCTTAAGTCTATAACAATTCCATTTAACGCAATACCTTAACTGTTACAGCGAAATTAACTTCCATGCAAGAATAAATATTTATATGATGCATATATACTTCTAAAACCTTAAAGTCTTTGTTACACAGAGATTCCAGATAATTAATTCTGGCCATCTGAGATATCAAAATGTCGCAGTCTATTGTTTTCCTTTCCTGTGAAATCTCATTAATTTATTTAGCTAGTGGGCATTTTCATAAAACTATAGGAAAGATAATCATAGAGAATCATAGAATCATAGAATGTGTAAGGTTGGAAGGGACCTCAGAGGTCATCTAGTCCAACCCCCCTGAACACACAGGGTCACTTAGAGCACATGGCACAGGGCTGCATTCAAGCAGGTTTTAAAGATCTCCAAAGAAGGAGACTCCACAACCTCTCTGGG
>JAUBOD010000408.1:534703-555383 GCA_032353885.1 Nothura maculosa | reverse complement strand
TCTAGTCCTATCACTGTCTACCACTGAAAAGAGGCCAACCCCATCCTCCTCACTGCCTCCCTTGAGGTATTTATAGATACTAATCAGGTCCCCTCCCAGCCTTCTCTTCTCCAGGCTGAACAGGCCCAGCTCTACTTTATTGAGATAACAATATTGTATATAGATAAAAAAAGGCAAGAAAGTTAGACAAAAAGTTACAGACTTTTATTCACCTTAATTAAGTGGGTAGTTTAAAATGTTAGCACACACAGAGGTTTCTTCAGAGAGATTCATACCTGTGTCTTGAAATGGCTGTTATTATGCTTATTTTAACTCTAATTTCAGTAATTACATAATTACTTCCACAACCCAATATGTAAATTATCTCCAAAAGCACTATGCTAAAGTAACATGACAACTGATACTTTAACTGTAAAAGAATCACTGAATTCTTTATTGATTTATTGCATTCTTAATTTATTGCATTCATTTCTGTGTGTGCATCCAAGAGCAGCCACAGGCACCAGAAACATCTTCCCATTGCAGTCCAGGCACCAGAGAGCAGAAGAAACAAAAGGGTATAAAGGCACTTATATAATTTTGTGAATATAGAAGATTTTTTTTCCCTATTTACAGGTTTATGTAAAAGGAAATAAGGAGCCATTTATGGACTTCTCCTGAGAATGTATTCTCCAGATCAAATCACCACATCTGATCACTGCCTGATAACTGTACTTTATACACCACATTCAGGCCCTGTGCACGGTGGACAACAATTCCCAAGCACAGTGCTTAGGTGAGGCCTGAGTGTGAGCATTTGAAAAATTGAAAAATGGATTTTTTTCTTGTCTTTACATGAGGTGATGAGCTTTACATAAGCAATGAAACTACATATCTGAGAATCAATTATGAGGAAGAAGGGCATGACTAATAGCAGAGGTGACTATGTAGAGGCCAGGCAAGTGATGAATGGAGATGATGAGCTATTATGCAAAACATATGTTGCCCTCAAAACACCCACTTCATCAACTTTATTTACTTCTTAAGTCATATCCTTGGATTATTGATTCTTAGAGACTGTTTTGATTAGCTTTTATTTTTGTTTTTTGCTTACTACCTATTAAAACACTCAGATCAACTACAGGTTTATAATCCACAAGTTCAATGCATCATAAATGATTGGTATTTCAGAATGAACATCAATGAAAACAGTATATTAAAATATCAACATGGAAAACAAACCAATAACTAACTATCCTGTACTGAATTACTCTCATTACTAATAATAAGGATAATTAAGCTAATGTGTAATGCAAATGCAACACATGTTCCTGTCTGAATGAAATGCATACTAGGTTGCTTCGAGTCTTCATGAAGTGAAGAAGCCTTTAATGCAGCATCTTCCTAGGGGAAGCTGCCACAAAAGATCAGGCTGATCAGCCATTTTATGGTCTTAGTTAAGAAATTAAAGATTAATGAGCACTTGCTTGTTAAGGAGAAGAAGAGATACATCAAATTACACATATAACTATGGTTGTACTTCTCCTGTGAGGACAACACCAATGTTCTCAGCTATTAAAAAAGAGAAAAATAAAAGAAGCCCAAATAATTTACAACACAGTCGCTGATAAAGAGAATATTGTTATCTCATACTGCTGGCAACCACCCAGACCCTGTCCTTCCACTTTCCAGCATCTACCCTTATCACAACTAGCAATCAGATTATAAACTGCAGGGCAGAAGCCTAGCCCTCATCTTCTCATGGGGAGGAAAGTGGCAGTACCCTTGGGATTTAAATCTATTTTTTGTGACTTGAATGAGAGTCTTTGTTCCCCAACTGTTACTACATCAGCACTTTTTTTTTTTTTTACCATTACTGAGCACAAAGCACTGAGATTTCCTAGAACATCTATCACAATTCCAAGGTCTCTTTCAAGAGCTGCAATAATGGACCAAGGGCCTAATATTCTGTCTAAACATTTAAGCTCTCTTATCTCATATATCAACATTAATTAATCCTTTTACTGCTGTGGCATGTGAATTTAGAGGTCCTTTGATAGTGCACTATTTCTACTAGCCTGAATAGTTTATCATCATTTTTTTGCAACACCGCTATCCATCTGCATTTCCAGAGCACTTCTGAGTATGTTGAGCAGCACTCGACCTTTGCACAAATTCCTGTACAATAGGTTTGGCCATGTCATTGTAGTATATTACTTGTAGTGTCGTTGCCTATATTGTCTATATCATACATTGTCTACAGTGTCTATACAATACTAGCATTGTAGTATTAATTGTATTGTAATCATTGTATTGTATCATTGCCTGATGAAAACTGTTAAATGTCAAAAGCCTTTTGGCATCAGCCAGGCCTTCCTTGTCTGCATGGTCATCTAGGTCCTTCGAAAGATTTTTCAGGCTCTACGTCCCATCATAAAGGTGATGACTTTTCTCCAATATATCATCTTTTGCACATTCCACTTGTTCCAGTCTTTGTCCTCATTTCCACCTATTTGTTCAACACAAGCATCAAACCTACTGGCTTCAGTTCTGCAGATTCCTCAAGGAACCATACAAATTTCTTTCAATTTCTCAGTCCTCCAGCACCAAATGTGTCTTAAGCAAAGAGTTATACAGCATAGCTAGCAGTTTACTCACTTCCTAACTGAATTCCTCTACAACTCTTGGATAAATGTCATCAGATATTGCTGTGCATTATTTTCTAGCACAACTTCTGATTTGAGATAGCTTTTCCAACACGTTTCTCAGGAACAGGGGTATTGTGGCATGACCATGGGCCACCCGGAGCTCACTCTTGACAAACACAGGTGTAAAAACCTCATCCATGTTATGTCTTTATTCACTAGACTGCTGGGCACACTTGGGCATTTCCTAGCCACAGATCCTCCAGCCAACCTTGATGTGTCCCGGTAGGGGTTTATCACCACTTATGTCCTTTGCGAGCTCATCCGCAAAATCGTTTACTTTGGGGGAGATGTTTGGCGGTGACTTCACGCTCCCCGTTGCCCTTGTGCACTCTGTCCTCACTTGGTCTCCCCTTCCTCCCTCACCTCTGCCCCACGCCAGCTTAGCTCCTTCCAAACCCCATTTCCCCCCTCCAGCCGGGAACCCCAGGGGCACCCCCTGTCCCCCCGCAAAGCCGGGGACATCCCCGGGAACCCTTGGGGGACACGTGCGGGCGGGCTCAGGCGGCGGCGGCGGCGGATCCGGGCCCGCCCCGCGCATGGCCCGGGCGGAAGCGGCGGTGGCGCCCACCCTCCTCATCCTGCTACTGCTCCTCCTTCTCCCGCTCCTCGTCGCGCCGCGGCCTCGCCGCCGCTTGCGCCCGGCTGCGGCGGGCGTTGCAGCCGTTCCGCGTTGCTGCCGTTCCTGGGTGCTGGCTGCCGCGCGGGCGGGAGGGAGGTACGTGGCGACGCGGAGTGTCCCCCGGCGGCGGGCGGGCTCGAGGCGCGCCTAGGGGCAGCCGCGGGACGTCGTGGGGAGTGATACACGCGCGGCGGGGCGGGGGGGGTCGTGTCGGGTGTCGGGTGGGGAAGGGGAATGTCCGCGGCAGGTCCGGGGCGCCGAGAAAGGCGGGACTCGGGAGCATAGGAGGAAACGAGGAGGAGGAGGTGGAGAATGAAGCAGCTCTGGAGGGCTTTGGTCCTGCTGATGCTGCTGTGGTGTCTGTGGCGATAATGAAGCAGCTGCTTTGGCGTCTCCAGTGCAAGGTGGAAGCTACAGAAAGGCTTCAAGCGCCTAAGGCTCCTTCCCTAAGGTGCAACACGATTGTGGCCCTCGGGGACCTCGTGATGTGCAGTTCTTGGGAGGCCGTTCATGCACCTCTCGTAGAGTCCAGGTGTGCATTTGTGCCCTGAGTGGCTCTTGAGATTTATAAGCCTTCAATTACTCAGATTACTGCAATTCCTCCTTATCACAGTGTTGTTTTCTGGAGGTGCTCCCTAATGGTGCCAGTGAAGGAAAAACATAAAAAAGCTGCTAAGTCATAGCCCTAATGCTCAGTATTTCCCATCATGGAGTTACTGCAAATGATATATAAAAGCAGTCAAAACGAGGGGTCTGTCAAGAACTTTGCTTTTCACAGTGCCCTACGTAGATGTTTATAGAAGAGGCACACACGTGTGTTTTACTTCACCGAACCCCATGCCATAAGATGTACTGAAGACGTTGTGTTTCCCAGTAAGATTTCCCCTCCATTAATTAGCTGTTGCCCTGCACCGTTGTCATTAGTGTTCATGGCATCCCATGTTGAGCAGCCCTGTGGGTCAAACATCCACTGAATAAGAAGCTGCCACCTTTTGCTGTCAACCCACCTCCATGTCCTTGTATTTGATACTTTCTGCTTAAATTGAAGAGACACTGATCTACTCCACGTGATGCATGAAGGCAATTAGAAAAAGCAAGCGTGTAGTTAGTAGTGGTATAACTGATTTCTTTTCTGCTCTTGATGATCTGCTGTATAATATTGTGCATTTTCATTGTTCACTTGCATTTTTAAGTGCTTTTGACCAAATTTGCTTCCAGTTTGCACTTGAATAATAATGTTTACATCTGCAGTCGGCTTCATAAACAGGTTGTAGTGGAGGAAGTAAGTGAGAGATTTTAAGGCAGGCTGTAATCATGGTGTTTCATCTTTGTTTTGCCCTTCATTTCCCCAAACATTGATATTGTGTCCAACATGATTGATACAGAAATAAACAAACACATTGCAGACTTTGGAGACTACCGTCTTTTTGGTCATGCTATTCACTCCCAAATATAATTTGTTTCCCTTCGCTCTCGTGTCTTAGGATTTTTGCTTGATTTGCTTGCAGGCAGCTGGGAAAGCTCATTTACAACATGCTCTTGACATAAGTCTGCTGTTTCTGTAAAATTTTCTTCTCAGACAAGACCTGGCATAGTTTCTTCCCTACGTTCTCTACCATGAAGACTTTGCAATTCAGCTCCAGCATTTTACATTCTATCATGTCGAAATACTCTCTTTACTCAACTAATTTTTTGCTAAGATTGCAGGCTAATCCTGGATTGTATATCTAACATGCATTTGCTAGGTCCACCTGTTATTTGTGTCTCTACCTTCTGTGTATTCCTTAGTGGGATTTCAGTTTTGAAATCCAAGATTTTCTTCTGGATCCAGAACAATCTTAATGCAGTGTTCAGAGAGAATAATATCTTTAAAAGTGTATCCGTCCGATAGATCTCAAAATTGCATTCAAAGTAATGATTGCTTCTTCCTTTAAAATTAAATCTAAAAGCCTTCCTGTTGTTCAGAAATCTCATTTTCTCTTCTGGAAAATAACCTATATTGCACTTTGCAAATTAAAGCATTAGTATCTATTTGGGTGCACTTGTTTCTTTAAGCAACTAGTTTATTTGTTGTCTGTTTTATTAGCTTTAGCATCAGGTTAAAACCTTACATATTAACTGGGGTTTGAGGGACTTTTTAGGGATATAGCTGCAGCTTTCCTGTAATCTTTGAGATTTCTCCCACTTAATGATGCTTAAAAATTCATCTCTTTCTGTTTTATATATATATATGTATATATAAATATTTTGTGGTATTTTGTCTCGTCTGAAAAGATACTGTCATATGGAAGCTATCATGTGAGTATGATTTAATAAACGGACAGGGCATCACATGTAGGACCTCTTCTGCCATAAATGTGGGAATTTTCATGGTCCCCTATACAGAAATGAGAACTGCTTCCAGTTTTCATTCTGTATTTTCTTAGTTTTTTTAAATCATTACAGTTCTAACTGTGAATAACTTCTTGCAGCCTGTACCCCACATCCACCTGTCAGAGGTGCTTTTGCTGTCATCAGTGAAATCCTGACTGTTTTACTGCTGAGATGAGAGGACAGGAGCAAAACAGACTGAAAGCATCAGATTATTGGAAGAGCGAGCCATCCTTCAGTACGAGGCCTTATAGTTAGTTATTTGTTTTAGATGAACACATCCTACTGTTTAAAGCTGTCTTAGGTATGCCAGGTTGTTTTTTAAGGCATTTTAAAGGACATCTCATGCAAATACATTTTTTTCATTTGATTTTTGTACAGTATTAGTTTTGTAGTTTTGCATGTTTATACAATAACACTTCATAGGTTTTGCTTAATATTTCAGAGCTAGCACAAAATGGACTATGTTCTTTCCATCATATACCTTCGACATGGGTTTGTAGTTTAGAGCATGAAGAAATGTTTTTATTTTATCTGCTAATAGCTGCTTTCCTCCTGCAGAATGGTTCAGGATTTGTGACTAGCGTCACAACAGCCTGCAGATTCCTTGTCCTACTTTTTCTGTGAGAAATCTGGCTTCAACTGTTGTTTGTCCCTTTGATGCCATCTAGGTATTACTTCCCTCCCTTCTTCACTCCCCCATATTCATCTTTGCAGCTTTCCTACCAAGTCCATCAGTTTCTTCCTTCTACTTTCTTGCTCTTAGCTCTCAGCAGATTAGTTCCAGTCTGCAAATCAGAGAGCTTTGCAGCTCTGGATGATTGTTTTCAGGGGAAAATGTTTCAGAAATTGTTGGAGCCCAGTGTATTTCAGTTAGCTGGAGCAGTATAACTTTTATATATATATATATAAAAATGTGTGTGTGTATACATATATATGTAAGTATATCTCCAGTTATTCCTTTACACTGATCACATTTCCTTTTCTGACCTGTATAGTTATTGTTATATGCTGTGGTCCTGAAGATGTCTGCTGCCTTTGTTAAGAAACTGGAAAAATCAACTAAAATCCTTTTTGCAGCTCACCCTTTATCCTTTCTGGTAATTTAGGCATGTAAGAATTGCAAAATGTTGGTTTAAGAGACCTAAAGAAACTCTAGAGGAAATTTAGTGCAACCTTCTGCTCAGACCAAAACCATTGCTTTGTCCAGCTCAGCCTTGAAAACCTCCAGCAACATCAGTTCACTAGTTCTACAATTTGTAGTCCAGAGTTGCTTTATCCTCCTAGCAAAGAAACTTTATGTAATGTTGGAAAACTTTTCGTAATGTCCTTTTCAAGAGACAACTTGCCTCTTGTTTTACCATCTGAAACTTCTGAAGAAAAGTTTGGCTCTGATACCTTTGGTTCTCCTTCAAGTGAGAAGTTAGTTCATGTTGAAGTTAGATTGCTCCTCTTTGGCAGACTAAAAAAGAAAAGTGCAATTCCTTCAGCTTTACCTCGGAGGTCATTTTTTTCCAGGTTGCTGACCATCTTGACAGTCCTCTGCTTTACTGTCTCTGTTTTCCCAGTGTCTTGCTTCAGCTGGGGAGTTGGAGAGACAGGACAAAACTGGATTCTGTGTAGCAGGTATTTTGTCACTAGACAGGAAGAACAGCTTCCCTCAAGTTGCAGGCTGTACTTCTGCTAATTTTTGTCTCATCATCCAGGGTTTTCAAGGAAGTGTAGGCTTTAGGCCTATGTAGACCCTAGTTTTGACATTGGAGTATTTTGCTTATTTGGCCTCCAGCTGAAAGCAAGTGATTGGCTACTCCTTTTTAAGCCTATTTGTTCAGTCAGTTCACCTATACAAGTCAATTTATTTAGCCTTAACCTGTTCAGTCAGTTTACCTATATGTCAGTGAATATTTAGCCTTAACCTACAAGTAAGAGATGGGAAATGCTGTCAAAAGTGTTGATAGATCAATGTATACCACATCTATTGTGGTATACACATTGTGTACCACAATGTATACACATACATGTAGTCAGTCACTTTATCATAAAATCAAAATAAATATTGATTGAGCATCATTTGTCTTTGGTAAATCTCTTCCCTATTCTGAATTGTCTTTTCTGTCACGCAGCTAGAAAAATATTTTCTCCAATGATCTTCTCCAAGACCAAGCTGAGTCATCCAGAGCTCCTTACCTTTCTTGATTGAAGTAGGCCATGACTTTAGTTTGTTTATTTATTTTGTTTCCCTGGCTGTCAAGAGCCTCCCCTGTTTGACATGATTCTTTGATAATGCCAACTTGCAGTTGCATCAGTTATATTTTTTTGGCACACTTATATGTATCTAACCCAGTCTCATGAATTTTAATACATTGAGCTTCTATAAATTATTCCTAAACTGTTGCTCCTTGTGTTGCTTGCCTCTCCCTTCTACCAGCCATACTAGTGCCCTTAAAGGTTGGGATGCAAAGACTGCAACAGAAATGATGACATCTCCTTCAGCTTTTCTCAACATCTTTTGAACGATTGACAGCTGTGTGCATCAAGTGACCCACGTATTTTGTAAACATTCTTTGGCTTATAGTGGAAAGTGTAGGATCCTTTTGTGTTGCCATCTGTAGTCCTAGGTATTTGCTCTAGCTGGGCTTTCCCCCCTGGTCTTTATCCCTAATGAGGAGAGTAACAGAACTGCTCATATACTTCGCCTGTACTTGCTTTTGCATTTTATGTGCAATCGTGTATTTAGTTATTTAAATTGATTTAGCCCAGTAGGATTCCTGCTGATTTTCCTGATTTTCCCACCTGAAAAGATGGTTTCTCCTTGATAATTTGGTACTATTTCTTAAAAAATCAACCAGCTCTTCTAGGTATCATTTCTTCTCTGGCAGCTTCCCGAGGGGTTTTTATCTAAATAAGCTAGAGTCCACGAACCTGACTGCTGCTTGTCATTCAAGCCTTCTTCTGGATTCTCAACTTGATTATCTGATGGCTTTATTCCAAGTTGTCCTTTCCGATATTTTCACCAAGTTCCACAGCTTAATTATCTTTTCCTGGAAAGGTCACGTTGTGTCCAAGAGAAAGAAAAAAAAAATACAGAAACTTTATTAAATCTTTATATCTATCGTGCACCGTCTCCTTGTGCGTTGCCCCGAACAGATACTATAAGTCATAACAGAGAACTCAAGTGAAGAGAGATTACATTAGAGATTTGTCAGTGCTAGGTGGCTTGAAAGGATCCCTGGAGGACATTTAGCTGAACCCCTTGCTTAGGTTGCAAAAGACATTGTTCATCTGAGTGTTCTTAAGCCTGAACTAAGTTCTCTTAAGCTTTAACTAATGCTGCCTTTGCAGCATCTCCACATACATCACATGCTGCAGCATCCTCATCATCTCCTTGACTCTCTCCAGTCTTGTGTATTGGGGAGGTTGAAACTGGACACATTTATTCCAGCTGGAATCCCTCAAGGGAATATCCGTGTGCTTCAAGCTGCTGCTCCAAACCTTGCCTTTGAATTTCGTGGGTTCCTGTTAGCCCGTTTTTCCAGTCTACCAAAACCTACTTGAATGTCAGTCCTGCTCTCTGGTATTTCTTCTTCCTCCTCGCATGTTGGTATCATGTGCAAAGCTGCTGAGAGTGCACTCTTTTGCCATTGTCCAGGGTTTTAATAATATATAATATTGATCCATGAGGGACACTGATAGTAAGTTAGATTATTGCTTTTTCCTGTGAAAATGGTAGTTGCAACCCACTGAACCAACTGGTCCTCTCAGCTTTCCACCCTTCATAGTCAGTTTACATGACACACTTGTCAGTAGTAAAAGTCTTGTTCAAATTAAGCTAAATGGCTTCTGGTATTGTTTCTTCATCCATGGAGCCATTTGTTTCCTTGTAGCAGGCAATAAGATTATTTAGACAGGATGTACCCTTGATGAATCTGTGCTGGTGCTCCTGGCCTTTTCATGTGTGGGAGTGAAATGTCCTGGAGAATTTTCTTCAATACTTTCTTGGGAACTGAGATGAAGCTGACTGGTCAGCTTGTTGTGCCCTCTGTCTTGAACATGTCACAGAATCACAGAACGCTTGAGGTTGAAAGGGCTTTTAGAGATCATCTGGTCCAACTCCCCTTGTTCCAGCAGGGACACTCAGAGCGTGTGGCACAGGGTGGCATCCAGGTGGGTTTGGGAGATCTCCAGAGAAGGAGACTCCACAACCTTCCTGTTCTAGGGCTCTGTTACTCTCACAGGAAAAACGTTCTTCATCTCAGAGAGATGGAACTTCTGAGTTTCAGCTTATACCCATTACCCGCTGCTCTGTCACTGGTGAGCACTGAGAAGAGTTTGTCCTCATCCTACCCACATTCTGCCCTCAGGTATTTATACCTATAGATCAGATCAGTCTTCTCAGTCTTCTCTTCTCCAGGCTAAACAGACCCAACTCACTTAGTCTTTCCTCCGAGGGTAGATGCTCCAGATGCTCCTGCCCCGTAATCATCTTTGTTTCCCTCCACTGGACCCACTCTGGATGCTCCACATCCCTCTTATACTGTGGAGCCCAGAACTGCACACAGTGCTCCAGGTGCAGCCTCACCAGAGCTGAGTAGAGGGGCAGGATCCCCTCCCTTGACCTGCTGGCAACGCTCCTCCTGATGCAGGCCAGGATCCCATTGGCCTTCTTGGCCACAAAGGCACGTTGCTGGCTCATGAATAACTTGGTGTCAACCAGGAGCTCCAGGTGCCTGTCTGTGGAGCTGCTCTCCAGCAGGTCACCCTCTAACCTGTAATGTAAGGTGCATGATAGTTGCCTTTTTGCTGTTTTAAGGTGCTATCCCACCTGTAAGGTGCACCAACCTGCTTGTCCTGTCTAGCATCTAGGGTTGTGTGTAGGCCAGGTGTTAACCAAGCATCTGGAAAATATGCCCACCTCAGCAGTGTAAATACCTCCCTCAAGGTACACTCTGTAGACAGTGTTAATTAAGTTTGGGATAATCCCTTCGTTAAATGCTGTTTTGGTTACATAACAATGCTATGATTTTGAAATGATCTCTCAAGTTAAGCCTAAAGCCCAAGCAGCACTGCAGGACAGAGCAGATGATGTGTGGTCAGTTGTGCTGCGTAAATGATGAAGCACCTTGTGTGCCAGGAAGGTTGGCTTTGCTCTTACTTAGGAGCAGTCTGAAACAAGGATATATACTCCTTATGGCAAACTCTTTTTTCCAAAATATTCTCATATGAAACAGTGACCATAAGTGACATGTACATCATCCACAAAACACCTAAATATCGTTTTTGGTCTGAGTTCTCATTATAAGCTGTTATTGGTAGAGATTTGGCTCATTCTGAATTTGAAACCTAGGGGCTGGCCTTGTGGGTTGCTTGCAGATCAAGCCCAGATCTCTGTATCCCAGAACAGGAGCTTGCCTGTAGGTAGACACCTATGTTAAAGGTGTGTTAATTCAGGGCTGAAGTCCTAACCAGTAATCTGTTTGTGTATTGCCACGGAACTTTGAGCCATATCTTTCTTTACCAGGCCTTTCTTTTAATATCTTTTCATTGTTTAATGAATTTATGGAGGGAAAGGAGAAAATATTCGATGGAATATAAAGGGACCTGGTTTCCTACAGTCATATCTTTTTCTCGAGCTCTTTTCCCTTCCCCACCCCACTGATCATGTCTTTGCCATCTTCTCTCCCCATTTTTCTCTATTTGTGTTGTCAAAGGGAAAACATAAAAATAACTTATTTGCAGCAAATAAATAAACGACCCTCTTCCACTGCATAGACTCAATATTGGGAGACTTTGGGGAATTTGATATTGAGAATAGAGTAACCTTTTTCAGAAATTTAGTAGAACTCTCTGCAGGCTTTTTAACTGTCCAGCATTTTCTTCTCTAGCGTGCAGTCTGGCTTCCAGGTATTGCAGTATCTGATTGCAATATCTTGCAAGTGTTACTTAAGAATCAAGAATTGTCAGTGGGATTTTGCATTGGACTTCAGTGAAATCTCAGATGCAAGTTTGTAACTGATTTTGTTTGTTCATGCTCAGAAGCGTTACCTACTTTTGTAAGTAAGAACTAAAAAAAAAGCTTCCTGCAGTATAAACATCTCAGGAAAGGCCTGACAGACTGAATGTGTAAATGTGTACGTAGGTTGTTGACATAACTGTTTTTTTTTTGTTTTTGTTTTTGTCAGAGATTCTCCTGACTTCTTTCGGGTTTAAGTAATGAGGAGTTAAATAAAGGAATGATACATTGCGAAAGCGACCTCATTACAGTTTGACAACCTTTGGTTCAATTATTTATGTTCTAGTTGCTGTAAGTTAGAAAGGTAATGCGGAGAATAATGAAGCAATAAAGGTGTCACCCTTGCAGTTGAAGGAGGTGGGGAAAAAAGCTTCATCTAGAGAATTATGCTGTAATTGAAAGCATTAAAATCGCTTCCCCAGAAGCATTTTCTATTTGTATTCTATTCTTTCACCCTCTTGTCCCCCCAGGGACTTGATTTGTTTTAAATTATCAGAATGTGGCTCCTCTCTATGGCCTGCTGTCCAGCTCCAACCTTTACAAACTTCATGTGCGAACTGAGGGAAGAAAAGAGCTCTTGTTCCTATGAGTCTCACATAGTTGAGCATCATTACGTGTAGCTTTGCTCCGGATCTGCTCCTGTAGCACTGCCTGTTTTCCAGCATCGCTGCCCTCCTCCCGTACCTGGTTCTGGAAACGTCTGCTTCACTTTTGTTTAGGAAAAAATAAAATTAATGCTTTTCTGCACGAGCAGTATAGATACTTTGAGGATCTCCATTTATAGTGTGATGTATCAGTTCAGTAGTCAATGAGTTTGTACTGCTGTTCGATTTTCAGGCCTCAAACTTCACAAAGCGATTAGGAAATAGAGGCTGGATCCTTGTACTCTAGAATGAATGGCCTTTTTTAAAAAAATATTTTTCACTTGGCAAGGAGATTACATAGGGCTACTGTTACCCTTAATTACCTATGTTTGATATTTTAAAATAACTTGTGGCACACAGAATTATTATCCACTTTATCGCAGTATCATTTTCTGCTGCATGTCATTTGATCATATTCTTATCTTGCTTAAATTCTGTCTCCTAATTCCATGTAGTGCTGCATTGCTCCTGTGTAAGTCATAAACTAAACAGTGATTTTTTTTTTTGGACATGGGAAAGAAAACAGTCTTATTAAATGACATTCAGGTGCTTGTTATTTCTCTTTGTTCCTTTCAAAATCAGCCTTGCTAAAAAATTTCTCAGCAGTGGCTGCATGTGAAGTCCTTAAGGACCCTTGAGAATTGCTGATATATGATCATAGGTGCTTACTTTTTGTCTTTTTAATGATTACTTTCTTGTTACACTTTCATCTTTATATAGCATATATATTTCAGTCAACTTTAATGCCTCTATCCAATCCATCCTGAAACTGGGACCCTTTTTGTTAGAAACAGGTAGTTAAACTAACCAGCCTTTTCACTACTGATGCTCATCCGTTGAATTAAAATTCACAGCCATTCCTAGGAAACTTAACTAAGTTCTTCAGCTCTGCTAGACCCATTGCTGTCAGAAACCTGCAATACCGCTCTTACCAGATTGAAAGTATTTTATAGACCTTAAAAAAACCCTGAAGTTATTGCAAAGGACCTTGCTGACTTGCAAAGCACCATGCACTGTTTCAGGTGGAGCTCAGAGATAGGTGTGCAGAAACCAAGGCTGGTGCTGATCCTCCTTTTGATAACAGCACCTGCCATCCTTCAGTAAATCCTTGTTTTGGCAGGTGCTCATGTGTGTCATAGTTCATCCTGATGGCATTTGAATTCATAACCAGTCGCCTGATGAAGATATTTTCATTATGTTTTTGGTGGTGGTGGTGCTTGTTTCAGGCACTGAGCTCCCATAACTGGGGCATGCCTAGCTATAGGGTCTCTATTTGTGGGGAGGAGGTAATTCTGATTATTCTGTGGTTACATTGGGATAAGAGTAATGGTACACAGGTAACTAGGTAATACGTGATGGTAAATTATAACATTTTCTTATTCTATCTAACAGCAAACATGAGGTCAGAAGAGCCTGTCCCATTACATGAAGAATTTATTTACTGTTGTGGAGCTGCTACCCATGTCTTAAAGTGTGGGCCTTGGAAGGACCTCTCAAAAGATGAAAGTAAAAATCTGCCCAGGCTTTTATTCATGATTATTCCTGGTAAGTGTTGTGAGCTTTTTGTTTTGTCTTTTCATATTTTCTGTTTGATTGTTTTTAAGAATTATGGAAATGTGATGAAATAGAATAGGAATGCTCCATATGGAGAAAAAAAAAAAAAACAAAAAACCCCCGATAAATCATAGCAATTGTCAGATACATATGCCTAGAAGCCAAGAGTCTTGTAATGATGAAATTATTTTATTTTATTTGATTACAGTTGGTGTCTGTACTAGTGCCTTAAGTTAATAAATATGAGAAATGAGGATGCTTCTTGTTTGCTGTGTGATGTTTCTTCACTAACATCACATTTTTTTTCTCAGTCTTTCCTTTTATCTCTTGCACATTAAAGTGATGCTGCAGTGTCAGCCTACTTCAAGTGTGCCTGCTTAAAGATAAAAGCAGCAATATTTAAGAGAGAATTTTAGATACAGTATTTTTGTAAGTATAGGAAATGGTTTCCAACTTAAACTTTTGCCCTTGATTTTCTACAGTAGACCTCTTTGGATCAGTGCATATCTCACAGTTACATTTATAGTTTGTTATCTTAAAATGCAAGTTTTAAACTTTCATGTAGCATAATTAATGGGGCAGTCTACAACTCACTGAAGCCTGTAAGAGTTCTGCTGTTAGCCAAAGTAGGCCTGAGCCCAACCAAAGCACAGATACCATGGCTATCCCAATGGTTTCATACAGTTTGTAGATTTTTAATGCTTTATTCTGGTTCAATGTAAAACTTTTCATGATATTTTAACTAGATGGGTATTCAGAAAGAGATACTAGGGTGATGTTCAGAGTGCTTCCGCCCATGTGGTCTGGAACCTTTAGTCAACAGCTGATTCATCTTTTTGCTCTTATTTTCAAAATTATATTGATAAGAAATGGGAAGCTCTCCGTTTTGAGATAACAGCTTAAAAAACTCCACAACAAACCCCTCAGTCTGCTACGAAACTGGGTTAGGATTTAATGAATGATGGGTGAGGATGTCTTCTGGCAGCTCCCAGCCACCGAGAGTAGCTGAGGCCTCCTGACTTTCCCTCTCGCACTTAGCAAACATTTAGGTTATGGGACTAGAAATAGGACATTGTTGCATAAAACAGAAAGCAGAAAATCAAAGAACTTTTTACTTGCAGAAGTAATAAGTTGGGTGACACTTTTATGAACAATTTCAAATGAGTTTTATTTACAGTGCTTGTCATCATCCAGTAATCACAGATTAAGAACAACCGAGATGTCATTTTAACCCTTCATTGAGTGATTATGTAATAAGTAGGGGTTTGTATCTCTTGAAGTGATCATTTAATATTTTTGATTAGCAGTGTAAATCTTGACTGAGGATAAGTTGATACCAGCGTTTTCCTAATGGAGTAATAAATATTGATATTGAAGAAAGCAAGGGTGTGCTTATGATTATGCTAACAGGAAAGCTATATCTTAACCTTTCTTTTCTGTTCACCTTTTCCTTTCACTGAACTGTTTAAACTGCTGCACAGTTTATATTTTAATTGTGATTGACTTCTTGCCCTTGTAAGGGCAACACTGAGGCTGGTCCTACTATCCCAAATTCCAGATATTTCTATTTGTGTCCACAATTTTCTTTTGCATTGAGAGCTAAAGCCTTTTGAAGAAAAAGATTTCTGCCTCTAGGAACTGGATTTTCGAAGAGAAAAAAAAATCACCACCAAATATATTAAAAACTAATTTTTTGCAACATTTCACTGAAACATGAAATGCTTTCTGGTACAACTGCAAATATTTCTTTTAATGTCATTTCTCTCTTGAAATTGCAATAATGTAAAGTGAAAGGCCCGCCTTCCACTTGAGAATCCATGTCTGCCACCTAAGATTTGCTTTGCATACAATAAATAAGATAAGAACCGACAAAGCATTTGACATCTTACTTATAGAACTTGTTAATACTCAAAACCACGCAAAGGAGGTATATGTTGAAGTCTGGAAAAGTTGCTGCTATTATTCTGAAGGAAGTTTTCTATTTGTTAACTCATATCATAGAGCTGTTTTAATTTCTGCTTCCTTTTCTGCTGCTTCCCCACTTCACTTTGTTGAAGGTTCTACTTTAGATATCCAAATTCATGAATGAATCTAGTCAAACTCAAGACCTAAGCTCCTAGCTTTGTCTTGCAAGGAGTTAACTGAATTGGCATAAAATACTACAGTTTACTTCTAAATGAAATGCTTGTGCCTCTCCTTTTCTTTTATTTTTTTTTCTTTTCTTTTATCTGCTTTAGTGTATGCCTATTTTCTAGCCTTTAGGGAAGACCCTTATTGGCAAGATGCATAAAACATTGCCCTAGGAGAGATGCTGACAGATGACCCTGTCTGGCAACATATTCTTGAACTTTTAAGAATTAGCATTCCCCTTGTGCTTTTGTGATTTCCCAAGTATAAATTACAGAGCCATTCTGCAGTCCAGCAATTTTCACACTTGAAAGGCATGTGTTCCTGCTCATGGTTCCTTGTGATATCAAGAAAAGAAGGGTGGAAGGATAGCTCTGTACAGGTTGGTAGTATCCAGACTTGGCTCCTTCCCTTGGAGCCAAGAATCCAGACTTGGCTCCTTCCCTTGGAGGGAGACTCTCCCTCAAAAAAAAGAGTATGGGCAGCCAAGTAATTGCCATCTGAACTGACCGTGGTCAGTCTACTTTATGCAATGGATTTTCTGCTTCTGTGATGGATTTCTAGATCTGCTACATGCTTTTCCATTCAGAAGGAAATTCAAGCATATGATTTTCTTTATGGGTAATCATATGATATGGTAGTGACCAGGAGAGCTGAGTATTTAAGGGAAAGGTAATAAAAGTCTTTCCTCCTAAGGGAAGATAACTGCTGCAAGAGATTTGTAAATAAAATCTGAATATTTGTATTCTGCATTGTTCAGCCTAGCTACTTCCTAAAGGAGAGATTTCTTTCTGCTCTTCTTCATAAAATGAAAAAGAAAAGTGATGGAAGCAATGGGGAGGAAACTATCTCTGAAACTTTATTTGACTCGGAAACTGATGGCAACATTTGTTGACTTTAAGTGAGTCAACAATTGACTTTAAGTGAGGCAGGATGCTGCCTCCTGATAACTGGTAGCTGAGTGTGCTTGATCGAACTAAAATACAGAAGGTTCCGTATTGGTTGATGTCATTTAACTACAGCAAGCAAACATTTTATATATGACTATCTCTGTATACACTTATAGTAAAGTTTTATAGTTAAAATCTGCTTAACATATGCTTTTTTTGCTCAGTAACCTGTTTTTTTCCTTCTGTACATTATTAGTGTGTTTACTGAATTAATTACTGCATAGAAAGGCATGATTTGTCTTCAGTCCTGAATACATGTATATATTTGTCTATATTAATACTAATTCTTTTCTTTTAAAACCAGTGAGATGTACTTCTGAGACTAAAATTAAATGTATGCTAATTGAAGGATCAGGTCCATGGTTTTCTGGAAATGTAGGCGTTATGGAAAGGACAGGTATTGCTTTTTTCCCCTTATGTCATAAAGGTTTATTTTTTCCTTTTGCAATGTTTGCTTAGTGTAAAATTAGCAAGGAAATATAAAAACTTCTACAGCAATATTAAATACTGCTTGAGTTCATTGGAAACCAGGATCCATGGTGTGTAATGGAATTTTTTTCTACTGTTTGTAGAGTACTTGTCTATTTGTGTCTATGTATTTATAAAACATTTAACTTGATAAATAAATACAGTACAAATTTCAAAACCACTGTGCTGTTTAGCTAAACCATCATGAAGTTTTTTTTTCTTGTGTTTCATTGTGGGAGTGCATTGCAGTACCATCCTTCCAGGCATCACAGTTTTTGCCTCTCTTGCTGTAAAGTGTGCATTTTGTTATATGCAGTCCTGTACTCAGGAAACTTTGTTCACGGTTGATAATGTGTAATATAAATACCTTTTCTTTTGTAGTAAAATATGCTACATGAGCTTACCTCATCAATGAAGAGATTTTTTTTTCAAAATTCAGTTTTTTGACATACAGTCAGGGTACTCCCTATGCTTACCAAGGAAACTTGATAATGGCTGCTTGGGCATATCAGTTGGATGGCTGGTGTGTTGTTGGATCATCCATCCCAACAGTATCCAGTTGAATACTGTTTTACCAATGTGGGTAGTGACATGATGTTTCATGAACTTAGTCATGTCCTTGTAGACTTAAAAAAAAGAAAAAAAAAGGGCATGTGTTTAAATACAAAGACTTGATAAGACTGAATCTAAAAATGAGCTCATCTTCTAAGTCAGATGTTGCTTATAACTTCCTGCACAACTGAAGCTTGTAGGGCACTGCAGTTGACTTGGGGACTTGGATTCTCATCTTCTTCTGGGAGTGGGTGCTTGTGCTTCAGCAGAACTGCTCTCACAAAGACTAGGCAGCCTTCCTTCAATGGTGAAAATGCTGCAAACAATTTACTCAGCTTATGAAGAGTACCTTTAATGTGTTTTACCCTGAGACTTCCTGCTTGTTTTAAAGTCTGAAGTTCTATTTTTGACTATAGAGACTTTGAAATTTGTTTGATGCATTATCTGGCTTTTTTCTTTCCTCTACCTTTGGTTTTGATCTTCAGCAGTCATCTGATCAGCATATGCACAAGAAAAGCTACATCATTATGTAACATTTTGCATTAAAACAAATTTCATAGTTCCAAAGCTGAATTCCTTAGTGGAAGGAAAATAAACAAAACAGAAAAACAACTTTCCTGAAGTAGTTACCATTACCTCTGCTGAGGAGACATTGGAATGAATAGTTTTTCAGAGGTCTATTGAAGGAATTACCACCACCATTAAGATTCAGGGGTTTTCTTATTATTAGAAGGATTTATTGCCTCATTTTACAGACCACACATTTACTTGAATTGTTTCTTAGCATGTACTTCAATTCAAACAGATGCTTAAATATGCTTGTTGACATGTAGCCTGTATGTTCTAATCATGAAGTGCACTCCTTGATCTGAGTTGTTAGGTCAGCAACTTGGGTAGCAGTGTCCAGCTTCCAGATACCTCAGCCAGAATGTAACTGTCTGTTGGCATGTAGTGCATGAACCAACCCCCAGGAAGGAAAAAGGAGATGTCTGTATGTAAAGCAGAATCTGATCTTGGAATAGAGAGCATTGAGTTACTTGAGGAAAGTTCCTCCACTCCATCTTTTTAAACCAGGTGCCATCATTTCCTTCCTTAAGGTACAGCAGTGTTCACCATTTGCTTTTAAAATACAAGTGGAGGAAGGAGGAATTCTACTGGCAATGAAAAGCACGAGTAAGAGGAAATAAGACTTTTTACTTTCTAAGCACAGGAGCTCAGGCTCCTGTTCTAGTGTTTTATATGCTTTATGGTAACAGTCATTTGAATAAGCTATTGAAACAGTTGAACACGCAAAAGTAAAAATAACCTTAGGCATCAGTGCAGATTAGGGGTTGGCCTGCTGGAGAGCAGCTCCGCAGAGAGAGACCTAGGAGTTCTGGTTGACACCAAGTTAGCTATGAGTCAGGAATGTGTTCTCATGGCCAAGAAGGCCGATGGGATCCTAGCTGCATCAGGAGGAATGTTGCCAGCAGGTCAAGAGAGGGCATCCTGCCCTCTACTCATCTCTAGTGAGGCCGCACATGGAGTATTGGATGAAGTTCTGCCCTCCTGGGTATCAGAGGGATGTGGAGCTTCTAAAGAGGTCCAGAGGAGAGCAACAAAGATGATTAAGGGATTGGAGCATCTATCTGTGAGGAGAGACTGAGTGAGGTGGGCCTGTTTAGCCTGGAGAAGAGAAGACTAAGAGGAGATCCAATCAATATGTACAAATACCTGAGGGGTGAATGTAGGGAGGATCAGGCCCAACTCTCCTCAGTTGTAGCCGAGAATAAGGGTATTGAGTACAAATTGAAAGAGAGGAAGTTCCATCTGCATGTGAGGAAGAACCTTTTGCTTGTGAGGGTGACAGAGCCCTGGCACTGGCTGCTCAGGGAGATTGTGGAGTCTCCTTCTCTGGAGATCTTCCAAACCTGCCTGGATGCTGCCCTGTGGCCCGTACTCTGGGTGTCCCTGCTGGAGCAGGAGGGATTGGACTAGATATTCTCCAGAGGTCCCTTCCAACCTCAAGCATTCTGTGATTCTGTGAAAACGAACGTTTTAAGAGCGCTGTATTACCCAAATCTATTAGGCAGTAAAAGCTTTAGTTGCACAGTGACAGTGTCAGGTGTGGAAAGAACGCCTGTCCAATCTCACACTTACCATTGCCATTTGGCACTGCCCTTGACTGAAAGTTGTGAGGAGTTTTTTTAATGTCTCCAGCTGAGTCTGTGTCACCTTCTCCACAAAGTGATTCTAAGGCCCCATTTCATACAGCCAGATATTAGACACTTAGCTTATATGCTGAAATAAGGAGTATAAACTCCTTAGTGTTTGTGTAGGCAGAAGCAAAGGGTAAGTACTGCCCTAGGATGATTCTGCCTACAGAGCAGTCTTGAGTCTTGGGCTGGCCTGCCAGGCCTCTCGTCCAGAAGATACAGAGATGTCCCTGTCCAGTCAGAGATTATGGTCTTGAGTGATTTTTGGTACCCTAAAAAAGTAATATTAACATGTAGATATCTTAGGTAAATAATAAAATAGATCTACCCACTCTTTCAAGAGCTGTAGGGGGAGCTTAGGGGACCTGATTAACATGTATAAATACATGAAGGGGGATTGTAGGGAAGAGGGGGGCAAGCTTTTTTCGGTGGTGGCTAGTGATAGGACAAGGGGGAATGGGTGTAAGCTGAAGCACAGGAGGTTCCACCTGCAGGTGAGGGGGA
>JAUBOD010000408.1:513855-534603 GCA_032353885.1 Nothura maculosa | reverse complement strand
CGCTGGAGCGGGAAGGTTGGACTAGATGATCTCTAGAGGTCCCTTCCAACCTTGTAGATTCTGTGATTCTGTGATTTAAGTGGTCATTTTTTTATTTGACTTCATGGGCCTAGTGTAGTCAGGGACATGATTATGTATATTAAGTACCTTAACAATGAAATTAGATTTGATTTGTCAGCTACCAAATAGAACTGAAAATTGATAAAGAATTTTTATTCCTATGGTACTTAAAAATAGTTTGGAAAGAGAATTCCAGAAGATGGAGCTATTTTAAAGTTTAGAATAAATGTTACATTACCTTGGGAAGTTTTTTGCTCTAACAGCTAGCTATATGATAACCATGCTTCAGGAATTATCTAAATACATATGTAAGCACTAACTGATTCTCTACTGTGTGTATATCATGAGAAAATTATAAGGCCTTTGATGTTGCTGAGTGATTAATTGGTTCTGTTGGTTGCTGAGGGTCATAGAAATAATTTTTACTTGTTTTGTGGGAAGTAAATTACAGGAAGTCCACTTAGAGCAGACAATATAAGGACTGGAATGCTGGGATCTGGTCCCAACCTTGCTACTGGGTTGCTTTTCAACAGATGCCTTAGCTATGCTCAGAAATTTTGTACCAAACCACCAAACGGAAATGTTCCTCATTCACTTTTGCAAAATTCATCTATTCTGTTACCCAAGTCTCTAAACTGGCATTCAATAGCAATTAACTGACACAGAGTAAATAACAATAAAAGCAGAACTCAGTGAAGTGAAATAACAAATACTTCTCCTAGCATATTTAAATCATTGACCAGCTCTTTAGGCAGCTATTTCTGCTTTTGTGAAATGCTCATGCCAGGATGTACATCTTCTTCTGTTTGTTCAGCACTAAATATCCAAGGGACAATAAGAAATACAGCTAATGACACTTAAGTGTCATTCAGCTCTTTATTAAGTAAAATTGGAGTAAAGCATTTCCTTCCTTGACTACTAATGATTTGAATTAACTTATATTTTTAGATGCATTGAGGATTTCCAGGTGAAGCGTGAGTGTAACGGAACTATTCCTGATGTGGATGCAAGTTGCACATGTCTTCTCTACATGGGATAATTTGCATTCTGTTCTGCTTAAATCCCAGGCATGCAGGAATGATGACCTGAAGCTAAAACTAACAAACTTTTCTATATGCATGTGTATTTTCCATCATGTTAGCACTATGCTCTCTATATTTTTCTTACCTGATCTCCATTGGTATAAGTTCCAGAAAGTTGCATGCAATTCCATTTGCTATGCCTTTTTTTCACCATACCTTTCCAAGTAGAGCAGTGCTGCTATTGCCAATCCTCAATGCAGGGCATGAGATGAATAAAAAGAGTAATTTATGCACTTAGAAATTAAGGTGATGCTATCTAATGTACCTGCTGTAGAAAATCAACTGGAAAGTCTTTTTTTGGTTGCATCCACCTTTCAGGGATATTTTTTCTGTTTCCCACCTGTCTAAGTGAAGATTTGGGCGATCAACATAAGAGTCAGATTCTTCTTGGGAAGTTTCTACCATTCCTTCTTATATTAGCAAATGAGACCTCCAGTGAGGTTCAGTACTGAGAGTGTGGGTGGCAGGACTGGGGTGTTGACAGAGCTGTTGCCTTCAGGTAACTTCTACAACAATCAGCTAAGCCATAATACAGACATTACTGAGTTTGAAGTAGTGCAGAAGTCAGAAGCTGTAAGAGGGTATGTTAAGACCTACCAGGCACTGGAAATTCAAGAGCCCAATGCTTGGAGCAGTTAGAGAACTTCCGTAGGCCGTAATTTCACAATCCAAGCTGTTTGTCAACAATACTGGCATAAGGTAGTCCTGTTCCCAGCACACTGTGCCGCTCCACCCCTCAGCAAGGCCTAAACAATAGCTTGAGGGATCGTGCTGTGAATTAAATACATACATTTATTTCTAGACTTTTGGGGGGGGAAGGTTAAGCGGTGAGAGTTCCCAGTTTGGGGTGACAGCACGGCCCTGCGGAGCTGTGCCAGTGTAATTCAGGGGTTGGAGAATCATGGGGGCAGGGTGGGAATGACAGGAAGAAGGTCGGAGTTCTTTCAGCTTCACACGTTCAGTCTTGAGGCTTCTCGAGAAGGAGATGATGCCCCAGTGGTCACAGCAAGAGTAATAATTTGCTGAGATGCTCCTCCCTTGTGGCTTCTGCTTTTGTTTATACCACAGTTCCAGATGAAGCTACTAATTCTGTGGATTTTACTCCAAGTGCTCAGATTTTGACATGAGCAATTTGTATTTAATGTAATGTGCTTTTGACACATTTTTTTCCCCCCTGCACAAAGAATTGACAATGGGAAAGAAGGTTTTCTTACCTTCTGGTTCCAATTTAATGTGGTGAAACAACAATCAACGACAACAGATGTCACTAGATTTCATAGCTCACGTAGCATAGTGATATAGGTAAAATGCTATATGTAAAGAGCAAATTATATTCCTTCCTTTTTGCTCTAAAGAGCAAATAATTTTGCTCATCCAGGCGCGTTTTGAAGACGTCCAGAGATTTACATGAGGATTGTATTGCACATGGCCATATATTATAAGTCTACTGTTGAACAGGAGCAAAAAAGCTTCCTAATTAGGAACTTTCCACCTTCCTCATGCTTCCAAAACTCCTTCCAACTTTTCTACACTCTTATTTATCACTAATGTGAATATTCATGACCATGGGCTTAATTATGTGGTTAGTCATTGTTTTCAGCAGCCCGGGTGATGGACGTTCTCAGAGGGCAATGCGTATAAGGTACCATTAACTTTCTGTCATTCTCATTTCACCCAGGCCGTTTTGGCAGACCTGGATAGGTGGAGTTCCTAGTGGCTTTTAATACTTTAACTGTCATGCACAGATTATTTTGTCTGGTCATTATTTGTTTTCTCTTTTTTGTAAAAGGAGAATAATGAAACCTTCCTGTGTTTAGTGCTTGAGGATTTGTCAATGAGATGTGTTATTTGGACTTGAAGTTGGACTTAACCCAAATTTGAACTTATCCCAGAGCTCCTATTTATTTCCATGAGCTAAATAGCTTGGCTTCTTGAGAAAATTATTCTTTGGGGATAACTCTGATAGGTACGTGCCTATCAGATTTCTACTTTTAACCTCCATAAAACTTTGAAAACATCAGTCAATATTAACAAAATTGTTCTGAGAGAAGGAGGGCTCAAAGACATTTTTTTAAAGAGTTTGGATAGAAGACAGAGACTCTGATAGAGTCTCTCTAGAGGAAAGATTACAGTGATTGCAGCTATCTCCTATTAGATATTAGAAAAAAAATGAAGCTTTTGGGGTACTGGAATCTGTTATTTGTTGTTGCTCATGAGCCACTTGTTTGTGAGTAATATTTTAAAATATGCTGATAGTTGTTGTGCTTTGTTTACTGGGTCATCCCACCAGCTTCCATTGTCTTTAGAAAAGAAAAAAAAAGTCTCATTAAAAATAAAAACTTCCTCATGCAAAGAGAAGCAGATGCAGACTTGGAATATGCCTCTCTTGCTGAATTTGCCAGTGCTCCAGAAGTAGCTCTGATGGGGGCTTGGCACACTTGAGACCATCAAGTTTGAGGAGGCAGAGTAATGACAGGATGGTTGAAGATCCAACTGCGCTTGACTGTATTTCACTCTGCTAAATCTGGGTGGCAGATGTTACACATGAAGCGACTTTCTGAAATTTCTCAATCTGAAATCTTAGCTCACTGTCCTCTCCCTGGCCACACAAGGCCCTGGCCACACTAGGCCACACAACATTATCAGGAAATAATCCCTCTTCTGTAATGTTCAAAGCTTTGATTATGCTGAATTATGGAAATGTTACGTTCTAGGACACATCATCGGCCTTTTTTAAAAAGGAAACTTCTAATTATGTGGGTTCTGAGGCAGAAGAGAACTGTCTATGGAAAATTAAAGAAATAGTCTATGAGGAAAATTCATTTGTGTCTATGAATCATAGGTAATTCAATTAAAAAAATTAAAGCAGTATATAATACCTAAAATGCAGTATATTAAGGTATATAATGAACTTCCTTTCTGCTGCTGAAGGAAGTGCTTGAGTTAATGGGAATTTGAATTGATATTTAATATTTTCACCTATTGATCTCCTTAAGGGTTACAAAAAAGTCAATACTTTCAGATCTAGTTATCATGCAGTCTCATTTGCATCCAGGTAGTAGCAGCTGTACATCATTGTAGCTATACTGGAAATAAATTTGCCTAATCACATTCAATATCTAGGTTATTTAACAGAAATAGCAAAGGTAAAAATTCAATGAGTTGTTTGTTTTCTTGTGCACATGAGCAGTAGGATTTTGGTCATTGCAGTGGTTTCCGTGATTGAACAGTACTCTTTAATTGTTCTTCGTGGTTTTGAAAACTCCCATAATAATAAATAAATACGTTTTACATAATGCCTTTTAACCTTTAAGGTTAAGATCTTTAATATCTGTTAATACAGCCTTTTCTCTTGAAGCAGAGGTTCTTTGCAGTAAATCTCAAATGTTTAAGCATCTCTGTGAACAGCGACATATTCTTCTGTGCATGTGAAGGAGAAACCGGTGAGTTGAAAAAGACTTCACAGAACATCTGTTCAGGACCAGTACTGATATTCTTGTTACTAGTTCATTTTCCTCATTTTTCTCTGAGTTTTGTGGACTAGCAAATCTTGGATTTACTGCTACATTTATCCTTTGTTGTCTTACCATTTCTGAAGACTGATAAGAAATACAAAATTACCTTGAACTGTTCCTTTCAGATGTTTTAGTCTCTTGATATTCTTGCACCACACAATGAAGTTTTGTTTTGTTCTTTTGTCTGAAAGTTGAAGATGCTCTCACACTTTGAAATTAACCATGTTCATGTTCTCTATAGCTTTGTTCCATATTAACAAAATACTTTACTTAAAAAATTATCTCAAAAATAAGTATCAAACCTATGCTTTTCTTTTTCCATACCTTCTGGCCAATGGTAGGATAAACAGGTCAAATAGAGACTTGCAGTTGAAACTTCTGGTGCCTTTTGAATTTGTTTGCTGCCTACTTGTGTATTATTCAAGAGTAATAGAATCTGCAGAGCTATTTATCTGCACAAAACAAATAATCTGTGGTTATCTGATTTTTGAATTGGTTATTTTTCCCCTTTGTCTTTCCTGCTGATGTTGTCTCGTCAGGGTTTTGTTCTGTTGTTCAGATGAGTTTCAGCGGCTTCGCTGTGAACCCATTTGACACCGAATCCCGTGTCCCTCTTCTGCTCCCTTGCTTTGTTCTGCAAGTCTCTTTCTCAAGGAACTTGTTCTCTCTTGGTTCAGTTCTGCTTCTACTGTAGCTGACTGCAGAATTCCCACTGGGTCTCTTTGTGAAGATCACTTGTAGTACCTTGTGGATCACCACATCTAGGCTGTTAGAAACAGTTAAATCTGTTCTTATCTGCATGAGCAGGTACTTCTGCGACCTTGCAAGTGTGGATGTGCACCAGGTCTAATTAAATGTTTCAGTTTTTCATCTACTGTGGAGAAAATGCAAGCCTAATATTAACTCTCATCCAAGAGCTAGCAGTTGATAGAAATATTAAAAGTGTATTAATAAAATTGTGATTTGTTCATGTGTCTTACCTAGTTGAGACATTAGAGGGTAAATATTGAAATATACATGTGGATTTCATGGTACATTACCCCACTGCAATGCTGCTTAACCATATCAAAGTGCAGTAGGTTTGCAGTGGGAAAAATCAGAATTTCAGACTTTAACCTGCCTAGATAGAGGCTCTTAATTTTTCATATGAGCAAGCAGGTACATGCTGCCCTACTGGATTTTTTTCTTCCTATCCTGCAGCACAGCTGTCATTTATTGTAAGAAACTGTAATGTTAGTTTATCGCAGATTATTAGTCTATACTTGGGATCTCCTTAAAGGAGATGAGCCCACATTTGTCCTAAAAGTAGAACAATACGAGGCAGAGAATAGCAGGAAAGATGATTTGCTCTGTAAATGTATTTAAATAATGTGTATTATAAAGTCTTTTATCCATGCTGATAGTTCTATCAAGATCAGAACCTACATGTATAAATGTAAAAAATGATATTTGTTCGTGGGAAAAAAAACTCTAATAAACTAAGTTACGGCAGGCACCTGGCTGAATTCTTCTGAGAGTCCTTGTTTTCACAATTCAAGCAAATGTATTAAGGCTCTTTCCAGCTAAATTCGTTATTCCAAAGAGAATCAAACAGAAGTTTAACATATGGTTCTGCATAAGGTCATTATAATTGCTCTTTGGCTGATGTTGCTCCTCTGCTGTGCAACCTTTAAACAGAAGAGAGCACGAAGGATTTCAGCCCTTGAGATGTGTTAGCAGGTAAAGATTTAATCACCATGAATGTATTGTGATCACTCGAATGCTGTTTGCTGTATTTTATTCGAAATTCCTTGACCCTGAACATCATGGAAACCTGTGTATTTCCTTTTAAGGCCCGATCCTCAGCTGTGGTATCGGTTTCTGCAAGTTTTTCCCAAGGGGGAGAACATCCCTGTGTCTTGTGCAGGCTCCATTTAAATCCTCCTGACATCTGCATGGGCTGCTTTCCATTCATTAGCAGAGGGGAGCTGCCTCTTCTTCCATGATCCCTGGTCAGAAGCCAAAGATGGATTAAGTTTACTTTAGCAAGGGCCTTGCCATGTAGATTCTCCAAGTTGGAGCAGGAGGCTTTGGCAGCTCAGCGAAGAGGCAGTTAGTGTTTCTGCCACAGAAATGATTTTTTTGTGTGTGTGGTCCTGCTGTGCCCCCCTGGATTTCAAGCTTGATTTATAGCTGCTCAGAAAAAAAAAATCTGCATTTGGTCTTGTTGCAGCAAATTCTCATGTAAATACTATTGCATATGTACTTAATAGCGAAACAGTGGATTATTTCTAAAATTGCATTCATGGTAATTGCTGGCAGATTTTCCAGTTCCTACAAGTTCTCCATAAGGCCCTATTGGCCGGCTGCTTCGTTTCTTCTCTGCATGTGGCTCCTCCTGATCTTTATGGTCCTGCTGAGGTCCCAGAGGAGATGACAAGTGTTAGAGCCGCGCGTGAGGCACCGCAGCTACTGCTGCTGCACCCGGCCGGGCTGCCGGAGACACCGCTGCGGAGCCCGACAACCTCTCACTGCAACGGGCTGCCCAGGGTGGCTGCGGAGGCTCCTTCTCTGGAGATTGTCCAAACCCGCCTGGATGCCGCACTGTGCTCTGGGTGTCCCTGCTGGAGCAGGGAGACTGGACTAGATGATCTCTAGAGGTCCCTTTCAACCTTAAGGATTCTGTGAATCTATGAAAAACTGTTATTCTCTTGGGAATTTTTGTGGTTTTTGACTCTTTAATGAGCATTCCATATATGTTGTTTTGCATTAAGAGTTAAGCAGTTAGATTGAATTGCATTAATGGCATACTATAAGTTATGGTAATAACTTATATATATCATAACTAGATAAGTTTATATTTTCTGAGTATAATTTTCTTCTCCTGGAAGCACAGAAGCTCAGATACTAATATGTAGTTAATTTTTAAATCAACTATGTTAGATCTTATGACACTTTCTAGAGGAAATTGTGAAATTTGGAGAAAGAAAAGGTTTTATTTATCAGTGATATCCGGGGGCAGATGCTTATTTTGTACAAGCTGTCATCTATCTACTGCTGTCTGTCTTCATGAGAAACAAGTGGTGGGTGTTTAAAGTCAAATTAATGCAGGATGCCCTAACCAGAAACTGTTTGAAAAGAAAACTAGGCAGGTTGGTGTTCATAAGTCCTGCTCCCATTTTTAACTGTGCGAGCCATTAACCACTTGAACAGACCAGTAAAGGAAGAAATGGATTTTCTTTCCTGAAGGTCTTCACACAAAAAAACAGAATAACTTTGGGCTTAATGCAGAAAAATGGCACAAAGTGGCTTGTGCTCTTGGGAAGGAGCAGAGAGAATGAAAGGAACTCCTTTCATACTCTAAATAATAATATTGTTAAGTTGAACAATATTGGGTTCACACTAGGCAAGCCCAAAGTATTGTTGATCATAGAGCACTGTGCATATTAAAATTCAACTCCATTGGTTATTATTGTAATGATAGGGGAAGAGGAATCCTTATATTTTTCTTGTGTTATCTTTGAGCAGAGAAGAGCTGAACTAACACCATAAAAAGCAACTAACTTTACAGAGATATAAATTTGGGCTATATTTGTGTGTAAACATTTTCCATATTCTTTCTATGTATTGTTAAATGCTTATTGTTAAATACATAATATATATTGTTAAATATATAATATTTAACATAAGTAAACATGGATATCTAATAATGTTAATAATATGTATTATTTAATATATGTATATGTATATTGTAAATGCATATTATTAAAAAAAAAGGTTGAAAATGAATCCAGAAAAAATGTAAAGAAAAAAACTGTGAGATTAATATGATTCCCTTGATCTCAGAACACCTAATTTCACTGCATTGCATGACTTAGTATAGTGATAAAATATCACGACCAGATAGACTGCGCAAGATGTGCTTTATTTGGGATCACTACTATTTCCATCTGCTACCTTTCTGAAAAACAGGCTTGTTTCTTTATGTATTGGTAGATTTTTAAAGCATCTTAAGGGAATCAGGAACCAAAGTTAGTTGCAACTTAATTGGAATTTATTCTACAAGTCCTTTGGTATTTTGCCACTACTGCTACCCTGAAGAGAAAAATAAAAGGAGAGAGATTGAATGTTTTCTTGGAAATCTTGGAATTCCTGACATATATATATATGTTTTGATCTTTAACCTCTGCTAAATTATTTCAGTGGTGACACTTGACTATAAGTAATATATTAGTGCTGCATAGTGGATTTATAGTGAGTTGTCCAACTCTTCCAGGGCAAACCAGCTCTGTAGAAATACCAGCTTCTGTGCTGAGATGCCTGCCTCAAGTATATAATGCATAGCTATAAGTGCATAATACTCCTTTTGATTGCTTCATAAAATTTGTCTCTTTAAATAGAACTAATTTTCTCACACTGAGAATATTTGAATGGGATAGATAAGCTTGAGCTTTAAAAGGAAAAGAATTTTTCTTTTTACTGGGCTTCAATTTTAAGTTCTGCATTTTCACAGTAATTCTGCTCTATGCTTGTCTTTAGTGCTATTGATAAATGGAATTAAAACAGTTCAGCAGTCCCTCCTGTAGAATTGGGAAAGTAAACATTAAAAGCCAATTAGAGAAGAAGAAATTAAACATATTTGTGAATAATGCTGCTTAGTTTGCTTTGAACTGTATTGCTTCCTGTTAAAAAGGCCTTATATTGACTGTGCTTATATTTTTTTTTGGCAGGTAACCCTGGATTGGCAGGTTACTACAGGACCTTTATACAGGCCTTATATTGTGGGCTGAATCAGCAGTATCCAGTTTGGGTTGTGAGCCATGCTGGGCACTGTAAGCCTCCGAGTGGTATGGAGATGATAGAAGGTACAATATTGTAACTCTCAAATATTTGTAAAACCCCTGTTTTCATGTCTATTCAAAACAGAATGCCATATTTATTTGTGCCTACAAATATTTCCACAAAAAAAAGGGTGTGGGGGTAGGTGAGGAGAGAAAAGGTACTAAGGAAAAGAACACTTTTAGATACATTAGATTTGCTAATCAAGTCAAATAAGGCCATAAGGGCAGTATGAGAACAGGTGAGATTGCTAACGGGGGTCTTGAGAGACAAATTATAAAGAAAGTCCTCTAGAGTTTGTCAAGTGGTGGAGATTAGTTCAGTGCCTTAAGCACAAAACATGCAGTAATGTGGAGCAACCTGAATATTTTTAGGAAGAAATCTGTGTCTGTTCAGCATAATTCTTCTTCCAGAGACCTTTGCACCTGAGTTCTCTGCATTGTCATATTGGTTTCTTTGATTTCAAGGTTGAAACTGAAACATGAAACTTGAATTCTTATGCATCAAAGTTTTGCCAGTCATTGCAGTGTGAACTGGCCCAGTGCTCCCGCTTTTAGCCTGAAACATGGGAAATCCCTAGGCTTGTAGTTTTTGGTACAGTTTTGAACACAGGATACAGGTAGAAATCCAGCAACTGAGGTGAGCTACTTCATTCATTGCTCAGAATGCAATTAACTTTCTGCCCTGGGGTCATGTCTGGGGTTTCAGTGAAAAGTTCTCCTGATGGTGAGTAATGTGCAGTGGCTGAAGCAGAGAAGTTATATGGACACATTTATAGCTGAAGCAAACAGGGATATGTTACAGAAAAGTCCCATTTCCCCTGTATTCTGCTCAGGAGAGTGTTAGTCAGGGGGAATGAGGGCTGCCAGGGGAAAGAGGGAGTGATGCTAAGTTGAAGCCATTTCCCCAGCTGACTTTATGGTGTCCTTTCTCACTCAGCAGAGGAGAGATCACCTTTGCTATGAGAGAGGGCATTCTCAGGGATGGTTCACTTATTAGAAACATACACATCTGGGTAAGATTTCTTGAAGAGTGTCGTATCGGTGGTGAGGCAGCAAATCTCACAAGAGCATGAAGGATGTGGATCTAGGAATCCTAGGAAAAACCTACAAGATATTAAGCAACGATGACAAAACCCCCAAATGATCCAAAAGGCAAGAATTCTCCAAGTAAGATGGACTTTGTTTAAAATAATAAAGAAAACCTTATATTAAAAGCACATGTAATATGTTTGCCACAATCCGAGGGAAATGCAGCATGTCAAAGCCAGACCAAAACATTCATGGCTCAGTAGAAAGTCTAAGGAGACCCATACAGGAAAAAAAATGAAAACTTGCCTGGATGAGGAAAATGGAAAAGCCCATAAAAACAGTATATCAAATTTGAACAAGACATTAAGAGCTAATTGAAGTTTTTTGGAAAGACAATTTGTAATACATTTCTTCAAAAACAACCAAATCTAGAAATCAGTGGTATCAATTCATAACAAAAGCAAAAACTGGTTTTTTGATTTACAGTCACATTTGCAGTCACAAGGCCATATTAAACCCAAAATACTAATAAAAGCCCATCAAATACATAAAGCCCAATAAATTCTTTGCATTCTTTGTGTTATATGGATTATATATACCCAAATACTCTGGGGTATTTTGAGGTGATTTCGTTACCCAGTGCATTCGTTCTGGTAGATAGGTCACATCATTTTAAAGTAAATATATAGAAAGTGTTTGTGAGTCTGACCTCCGGTCTTGGTACATTGATAAGGGACTATATCACAGAAGGATCACCAGGTATATGGATAAACACAGGCCCTTGGGAAGGAGTTGCTTATGCCAAGAGAAATCTGGAGATCTATAGGACTGTCAGTAAGAACATGGGTAAGGGGTTCAGGGAACATAAAATATTTTGTGTTTCAGAAAGCTTTGGAGAAGGATCCTCACCAAAAGCAATTGAAATAATAATTAGTTGTGAGACTACTTATTAATTATTATTATTATTATTATAAATAATAATTTAAAGATGATTATAGGTAAAGAGCAATGCTTAACAGTAGTGTTTTAGAATAGAGAAATCAGATGTGGAGTATTCCAGGAATTAGTACTCAGACAAATTGTATTCCATATCTAAATCTATTATTTGGAAGATGAGAGTACACAGTGAATTGTCTCAGTTTGCAGATGATACTGCATAGCATTTGGAAAGATGTTGGACAGCAAGGAGCTCCAGAAGCACCTCAAAAAACCAGCATGAGTGGGCAAAAAGGTGACAAATGAATGTCAGGATAAATAAATATGAGTTAATATATCTGATTAAAAACAAATATATCTCCTATATCTGTCTGTGTGATCCTGAACTTGGAATTTACTATTAAAATTCAGGAAAGACTTTGATATCATCTCTAACATTATCTCTAGCATTATCTCTTGTTGCACAGTTGCAGACAAAATATCAACGTTAGACACAGTCAGTGTTATAAAGAAGATATGTTAGTTTATTATTATATAAATCTATAATGGATCCACATTTTAAATATTAGAATTTAATTTTGTTATTAATGTCTGAAATTTTGAATGCAATCTGAAAGACAACATTTCAGAAGTGGAATTAATACCTGCATGGAGAAAGGCTGCTAAAACCAAGGAGGTAAATTAGTTTCCTTATTAGAAGAGATTAAAATGTCTGGGACTCCTCTATTTGGATGGCAGAATACTTAGAATGAGCACGACTAAGTTTTATAAAATTATGAAGACACTAGAAAAAGTAAATGAAGAATACATCAGATTCTGTAACAAAACTAATGGGCACTTAATGGTTGTAATTGGTTTAAACTGGGCAAAGTGTTTCTATGCAGCAAGTAACAAACTTCTGGAACTCAATGCCAAGGTTTTATAGGCAGGTAGTCTGGGCAGGCTCAAAACTATTGAATTCATGGACAATTGGTCCATAAACAGCTGCTGAAGAGCTAGATCCTTAGTTTTGTGGATCCCTTGCCCTTTTCGCTTCGAGTGCACAGACTGTCCGAGTTTGCTGCTTCTGATCCCAGTGCCATCTCGTGGCAAGGCTGTGACCTGGGAGGTTCAATGCAGGGCAGCAGAAAGTGGATGTTTTTGTTTTCAGTATCATATGCCAGGCTCTGTACTGACTGATGTATCATGAACAAAAAAATACCTCATTGCAAGTCACTGATGGATAGTTTAAAAAATAATGAATGAACTTTTAGGAGATCTTTTCATATTTATTAGGAGCACAGGTGCAGGAAATCTACATCCTGCCATTATTATAATGATAGAGAGCATTTTAAAATACTATATATTTACCTTTATCAAAATTCTTTATGAATCTTGTAGCAAACTGAAATTCAATGACCTTTGAAAATAATGCTGCAGTGGCTATGGGTAATGCTTTGCAGTAGTTTTGAATATATCAAAATACATATAGTTCATGTGATATAAATTCAAGGAAAGCCACAAGGTGGCTAGAAGCGTTCATATTATGCCACTTAATCATCATATAAGTTGTCTGCAGCGAGAGATTAGATTTTGGGTATTTCATATTCATTGAGATGCAAGAGAAATGTAAAGGAAATTTTAGATATCAGAAGTCAATTCTCTTATTTATGTATGGGCAAAAATAGTTTTCACAAATTGTCTGTAAAAGTGTGATCACCACCACTAAATCAAAATGTGGCTATCAGTTGCAAATTGTCAGGTGATTGAAAGGAATAGGGAACCATGGACCAGTGTTCATGTTCTCAGATGGTTCCAGATTTCCATATGAGTTCTTAATTTACTTTTTGTAGCAATACAGCAAATAAAAATCCTAAAGATTAACAAAAGTGGGAATGGGGACAAAGAATGCTGCTTTTGCATCTCTTCATTGCATCCTTGCCTTTGAATTCCTAAAGCAAAGTGCATGTGTCAAGGACCACTGTATAGGATTGCAAAAACCAGGTCAATGCTTAATGTACTGTGCAAAACTGAAGTATTTTGTTTCTGATAAGCATTTCCTAAGGCTTCATTTGCAAGAGTCTTATGAAAATCCTTGGAGGAAGCTCAGTATTCATAAGAGAGTTGAAGACATAAATCTCTGACACCTGAGGTTTTTTTTGATTGCAGCCCAACAAATGAAAAATAGAGAAAAAAATAGTTGAAAGAAAAATCTACTGCAAAGGATTTATATTATTAATTTAGCATATGCAAGTATTTAAATAGTATTTTTGACAATCAAAAGCTGCTTTCTGTGAGGTAATAAATGGCTTAGGTACTTATAATTTGCTATGTCAGACATGATTTTATTACTATAAACCTTTTTAAGGTGCAAGTATTTGTACATCATTTGGCTAATTTCAGCCTTCAAGACACATTCATAAGAACAAATAGAATATATATGAATAAAAATAGATCATAATTGAAAAAAAACAATTTGTTCCTTTAATGTAAAACGAGCCTGTATATACCCATAGTTGATTTATTTTTCTACATATCTGAAGTTCTTTTTAATGTGTCACTCTCTAGAACAATTTTCATTACTCTTCTTTGAGATTTTAGGTCACATCTGATCAGAATAATGCCATATATCTAGCTATAACATATACATTATGAGAGGTAACATATACATTATGAGAGGCTTTTTATGGTGTAATTTACCTTTTCTTATATGAGTGTATTAAAAGTACAGTACTTTTGATAAGTAGTGCCATAGTTGTCAAAACAGAGTCTGCTGCCTGAAAAATAGTATTTATAATTTAGTATTTTCTTAGGAATTAAATCGGTGGTTTTTTCACTTAGTCACAAGACTAAAAGCAAGCCATATTTTTACTTTCATGGCATGTAACTCCCATTGAACATTTAATGTTCTAGAATATAAAGTCAGTAGCAGCAGAAAATAAATTGTATCTCATTGCCTTCTCTTTTGATGCATGATTTCCTTTGAACAGCAACTTCAAGACACATCATTCAAACAAAGTGCCCGTATAGCTGCTCAGCCACTTGCACTGTAGCAAGTTATGTGTGGTGAATACTTATGCTATAAGCTTTATGTTATAAAATCCAATCAACTAGAAGTGCTTGAGTACTGCTAAAGACAAAAGATTTGGGATTAGGAATAGTTCCCCATGTGGTCCTCAATCAATAACATAAATCAGGCACTTGGAAACTTTTCAACAATCTTTCAACTTCTTTTGACAGAAATAAAACTGCTTGTTAAAACTAACACTTGCATATCAGCAGTTCCTGAATTATTTATTGTTATTTTTTTGTTAATTCCTAGTTCAGTGCTTTATTATGAATATCCCATTTTACAGTAAAGTCTGAAAGACTGGATTTTTCCCTCAATTTCTTTAAAAGATCTAGGAAAGGTAAGATTAATATGAAAACCTTGAAACTCAGTCCTCCTAAAGTGTGCCTTTTTGTCACTCTTGTCTGCTTTCATTTTAATGCTGCTTTTGCCTATAAAGGCTTCATAGTCAACCAAAGTCAATAGTCATATATTAGAGTAGAGTAGTACTGTGAAGTTTTGCTATGGTTTGATGCGAAACGGGAAGCACAACATCCTAGACCAGAATAAGAATTGGAAACAAGAGGTTTGGATATGTTTGTTCTCAGGACTCTCAATGTACTTGGCTTTATAGGAGTCTAAGAGTGAAAAGTAAAGTGAAATGAAAACATAGTTAAATGATTTATCAGTTTTTAGGAGATAGTGATTCATAGGTTAATTGATTAAAGCAGTACAATTAATGCATAAAAATATAGTATGACTCGTAAATAAAATGAGTAGTGATTAGCCATGTGTTAATGGTGCAATATTTGGTCACAGGAGAATTATGTTATAGTTAAATGTGTGATTTTTTTTCTAAACTACACAGTTTTGTATTGAGCTTTTATATTCCATAGGGAATAGAACATAATATTGTGTCTTTGTATGCTTAAAATCATTAATTTAGAGCCTGCTGAAAGTGTTTTCATTGCTTTCTCTTTATGGAGGAGAGTAGGGCCTTTGCAAACCATTTCAGAACTGGGTCATATCTTCAAAAACCAGTTTGGGAAAGAAGCACAGAAAAAGTGGAGGAATATTAAATGAACTAGGATGTTACTTATGCAATCCAAAAATGCTAATGCACTGCCAGTGGGAAGAATTTGTGTTTAAAAAAACCCCACATTTCTAGTGTTATAGGAAATTTTGGAAGCCATGTACTGCATAATTTATTCCATTAATTGCACCTTAGCACTTTTCATGTTACTTTTCGGCTGAATGGAGCTTGCTTTTCAGCCTTCTGAATTGTAATAAAATTGCAAAATAGATGAAAACAGTCTCCCTTCATCTGCTGTGATATTAATCTATTGAAATCATTTGGGTACCACCGAATTTATCCTTAAACAAGCCAATCACCTCTTTGGTTGTATAATTTGCTAGGCAATTGCCTGCCAAATGACAGAATTGAGTATGGACATGATTACCATCGATGAGCCATAAATTTCTTTAATCGTATGATCTGCTCTGCCGGTAAGAAAGCAGCTAAAATAGTAGCCTGAGGAAGACAAGGAACATGATGTGCTATAATAAGAAGTTAGGAGTTATTTAGAACCAAACTGTGGTCTGTGGGCCACCAGTGGTTTCCAGGACACTTGCTTGTGGTCCATGAAGAGCTGGCTGATGAGATGAGTTGGCTCTCTCACTTGTTTCCACTTGCTAAGCTGAATTAATAACAGCTAAGAATACGTTTCTAATAATATGTTTTTTATGTTAGCATTTGCTGTGGTGATCTTAGAGATTTTACCGACTTGAATGGGTGGTGATGGGGGAATGGGGTCATGGTCTGCATGGCAGCAACAGGAGAAGAGGAGATTATCATGCAAGGTACGGTCTGTTAAAAACTGGAGCCCTAAAAGCTGTAGCTTGTCACTAGCTTATAGCTTTTGCCCTCATTATTGTGTATGAGAGCAGAAGAGAAGTTTGCACAAAGGTATGAGGACTCAATATGCATTTGGTAAATAGTTTTAATGATCTTGTTGCTCTCATTTGTTCCAAATAGTACAGATTTTAATGATTGCTAGTTTTGAAGAATGCCTGTACTGCTTTAAGGTAAATGAGAACTATTGGCAGTCTATTCAGGCAATGTTACCTCAGTGTGAGTGTCTTCAATTATATATTACCTTAGCTCTTGCCTTATATATTATCTGGACTTGTATTAATACAATAATATAAAGAGTATTAATATAATAATATGAAGTAGCTGCAGAGAAGTTGTAACACAATGTTTTAAGGTACACAATGATAACTACTGTGTCTAAAAGATGTTTACATCTTCTATAAGGCAAACAAAGGGAGAAATTAGAGGACAGGCAGTTGAAATAGGCTCTTAATGGCTCCTGTCATCATGATGGAATGAAATCAGTTGCGTATTAATTGTGGTTTTGAAATCTGTAAGGAAGGAAGTGTGCACGCTTAGGTAAACAGAAGTTATGATGAGGCATTAGTGTTGGTAAAAATGCTGGTGTTCTTGTCCTTACTTGGTAAGGTCGATATTTCACTGTGTGATTTTATTTTTAGGTGGCTATTTTAAGCAAATAAATGAGCATTTCTTGTTGTGATCCCACTGGAATGTTTTAAATCTGAATGTGTGAAAAGCAAATAGTGCGAGAGATGCTACTCTCTTCTGATTACTGCAACTCTTCTTCTCTTGGAGCCATATTTGGTTAATTATTCATGGAGGCCCCATAATCGTGCAAATAGAGCCTTTGAGTGCAGACTCGCCATATGCTGTTGAGTTTATTAGTACTATTTAAATTTAAGTATGTTTAAAAATCATGTTCAGCTCAAAAGCAAAAATAATTAAATAAAGTTCTGCACTAAAATAAAATTTGCAAAGGATTTCTAAGTTGCCCTACTATTTTTGGATAATATCCAAAACTTTAGCAATTCTAACAGCTCACAGATACAAAATTATTGATCAGATACCCTTAACCACTATTAAACGGATTCCAGTACCATTTCATGCTGAGCTATATATTCCATTGTCTTCAATGGTGTTTGGAACAACTTGTGCTAATGTTACCAAGAATATGATTTTATATTTATTTTGGTGTATGAAAATACATTCCCTATATTCTCTTTCTCTCAAACATTTTCACTGTCATCATATGTATGGACATATTATGAACAAATGTCCATCAGTAGTTTCTAATTGATTCTACTACTTATTTGACTATTTCCTGTGTTAAAGAGAATTTTTAATTTCAGTTTACAGGTAATGTTTATAGAATTCTATTTTAAAAAATATTTTTAAAAGTAAGAACTTTTGAAATGTGACATAGACTTTTGGGTCTTTATCCAGAAAATAAGAGATTAAAAAAAAAAAAAAAAAAACCATTTGTCCATTGGAGAGTATAATGTATTTGCTGCCTGCATTCCAGGAAACTTTGATTAGGTTTTAAGATTGTTTATGGATCATTTTCCACCTTTCACCCCATGACATAGGTATGTTCTCCAACTGATAGCATCACTTCTAATTAGATGCAGATGGCTGTTAGTAGAGAGAAAAGTGTTCAAGAATTTGAACCTTATGGAAAGGTAACGTTTATATCTTTTGGTGTCTTGACTTAGAAGGCCTGCCACAGTTGCCTGAGATGAGCAGAGCTATGGTGTTTCAGTAAAACTTGTTGGAATGTTTACCATACTATTGTATGGAAAGTAAAAACGAAATAATTTAATAATCAAAACATTGAAATGATTCTGATTATTTTCTCTGGGGAAAACAATCTTAAGAATCTGTTAATCCAGGTCAGTTTGAGGGAAAAAAAAATGTTTCTACCTTAGAATGGAAACAGAGTACCCTCGCAGTAAGGAATAATTGTCCAGAGGTGCAATGGGTCTGGTTTTGGTTTTAATGCTTGAATCAGAAGATTTATTCACTATTAATAGTAATTTATTAATGATTTAGACCTTAGAACACTTAATTTTCATGTCAATAAAGCTTGCAAGAAATTGTACAGATCAGTTCAAATGTGTTCAGTAGTGGGATTGTTTTTAATTCATTATGATCTACAGTTATAATGACTGGATAACCATCAGCTAAGCAGCAACACAGCAAACAATAAAATTTCAGATTCTAAAAATAATCTGATTTGGAACATGCCACTCTTTTATTTGCTTTGTTTTCAGTAGTCCCCATCTCCTTAGGGGAAAATAAGAGCATATCAAATCTAAAAAGAAATAAGAATATGCAGGAGGAAATAGCTGCGAGTGGGCTCACCTGGGTATTATCAGTCACATTAATGAACTGTTCCTCTCTCAAGTGTATCCAACTAGATCTCTGAAAATTAGCGATATCTTCTTTGAGACACAATATAGGATAAATGATAACAGTGACATGGGCTCAGGCTGAATGAAGAAGTTTAATTGCTGCTTGTTAAATCAAGAGATTTTCCCTTTTTTCCGCCTTCTTGTATTCGATAGCACTGTTTCTTAGATTTCTTAGCCATATTCTTTCTAAAGGTCTCGCTTTATACCTTAGGAAGTCCATTAAACTTACTTTAGTTTCAAGCTATTAAATGACTTCTAATGTTAGATAACTCTGCATAGCTGACAAATTAACCCGTTGACTTAAATGCTAGAACAGACTGTACTAGTAAATTCACTGGAAATGCCATTACAGGGTCTTCAATAAAACTATATTTTTAAAACTATATTTTTAAACATATTACCATTGAGTCTTTGCTGTCTCAAAATATATTGAATTCTATAACAGTGTTTAGGTGTTTTGGAGGAAAAAGTTTGATCCTGCTGCGATCAGACATGAAGAGAGAAACCTCTGTATTCTTAAAAGAAGTCTAGGCTGTTTTAAATTCTGCATGATCATATTTGGATCTCTTTATTTGAGGACACATTAAATTCAGTTTTTTTGTCTTATATAAATTGTACTTTTAAGCTACAGGCAGTTTCCAAACATTTGTAGTGAGCTAAGACCTGGATGTGTGTATGATAGATGAAGAAAATCTGCTGTTATCTGACGCTGACCCTAGGACTCTTTGTGATTCACAGGAAAAATGAAGACCAAAAAAAAAAATCTTATTATTCTATAAGGAAAAAGCAACTTTTTGCAACAGTAGCACTTTCCATCTCTATTTGAACTGTAGCACAAAATCCAAGAAAAATAAATCCAATGCAGTATCTTTGGCACTTTGCCATACCTGCTATGCTATGTCATTCAGCAGAATGACTAAGAATTGAACTTTCAGAATTTTATTTGTGAAAATTAAGAATGAAATTACAGACTTGATAACAGGGAAAAAAATGTCTAATTAATTTTTAAATAGCAAAGTGGTGTAAATGACAAGATATAAATCTTAAAAGATTAATTTGACAACAATGCTTTTCTTCCCCAGGGGTGTGTAGCTTGCACTATTAAGTGGGTGCACCTAGGAGTTGATGCTTTTGTAGTAATGCAATAAATAAACCTATAGTGTATAAAGAAAGCACAAGATGAAATTATGGTCCCTTTTTATAGTGTGGTCCCTGATTTTATTAAATTTAGACACACGATGCTCTGTTCCATTCTCTTTTGCCTTATGCAGTGCATTGGTACAAGTAATGAAGAACGGAATATGAAGTGCTCCTAGCTCAAAATTCTGGTCTTTTCCACTGGTTTTGCAAAAGTGCAGGTGATGGCAAAGCATGAAACTCAATGAAGAGTGTCAGACCAGAGAACTGGATTCTGCAGGCTGCTGGATTTGCTTCATGAGCTGCCAGTCACTTCCAGTGCAGGCACCGCTGCGTCACAGCTGGTGACATTTGCTGTCAGTTTGCACTGGTTGGGGAAAGAGCAGAGCAGACAGCGTCTTAGAATCAGACTTTTCAGAAAAGCAGTTATTAGATTTGTGGATTAAGCACAAATATGCTTAGCATTGATAGCACTGCAGTACAAAATACATTGCATATGTTTTATGCAGGAGTAAACTATGAGGGTACCAGAGCCCTTGAACGGGCTTCCTAGAGAGGTTGTGGAGTCTCCTTCTCTGGAGATCTTCCAAGCCTGCATACATAGAACACGCATAGAGTTGCCACTACCATCCCTTCACCTCTTAATACCATTTGCCTGGGTTTGATTATGTGCAAAGTATCATAATTTTGTTTTCCTTGCGTAATTAAACTGTCCAAACACAAGTGTTTGTTAAAGTGGGCTCTTTGCTAGGTTTTTCCTTTGCTACTTCATTCAGTAAGAAAGCCTTGTGCCTTAGTTTCAAGGCTGAGATTTCCCCTTGTTTAATTGGGAGATG
>JAUBOD010000408.1:498417-511066 GCA_032353885.1 Nothura maculosa | reverse complement strand
TTGATTCTTTCTTGTGATGTTAATAGATTTTCATCTGTTAAAGCTTGTTTCTTTAATTACTGTTAGCCTAAACAACTATGGTAGTGTATCATGCAGCTGAAATGGGTGGCATATTGAGAGGAAGAGACTTGTCTTTATCTTATGCAAAATTCAGTTCTGAAAATTCCTTACCATAAGATTAGTATGTTAGGTTTATTAGAATTCGTTGTTTTATATCCTGTCACTGCCTCCTCAAAATAAATGACCCAATGATGAAGAACATATAGTACAGGTAAATTAGTGTTTTTTTGTTTTTAATTGACAATTTCCTCCTGTAGTGGGGTTTTTTCTCTTTGCTTGATTTGCTTTCACTGTAGGCCACAAATCCAGTAGATTCAGATCTTGGGATCCTGTCATGACTGAGCCCCGTGGTTATTTAGAAAAATCCATGGAAGTTTGTCTTAGTGATAAAGAAGTTTCTCGTCTTTATTTAAGATATGCCACATCTCATTTTTGTCATCGGAAATGTATTATTAAAGAGTCTAGCCAGCAATATGGTCCTGCTATATGGGTTCTATGGTCCCAGGCTGCATGTCTCTTTCAGTATAGTATGTCAAAAGAATCAGAGAAAAAGACTTATTTTTTCAGCAGTTTACTGCTGACTCCCTCAACTACTTGCTAGCACTCATTGAAACATGAACATCTACCGTTCTCATTCATCCTTTCTGTTAGGGATTTGGTGTCCTGTCTGGGCCATTTCTAGATGTTTTCAGTTTCTATTTCTGAGCAAAAGGGAGACTTATGGTCATTGCCAGAAGTCCAGTGCACAAATTCTCTGTCATCTCGCTGTCTAATCCTACATCTGCATAGCTTCTGGTGTCTGTTACTGATGCTATTTAGAAACTTTAGAAACTTTCCATTGCAAATCATTTTTCTCATCCTTTTAATATGTTCAGGACAAGGATTCCCAATGGAATTTGTAATTTAGCTTATTTCTTGTCCCTCTTGTTCTGTCAAAAGAAGGACTTGAAGTCCATAATATCTTATCCATAATATGCAGGCCATATCTGCAACAATAATTCTTTTCCTTTCCCTTTTCCCCTTTCTCCTACTTTTTCCTTTCTTTGTCTCTCTCTTTCTCTCTGTCTCTTTTCATAGTCCATTCCTATCCATTAGCACATTGGTATTAGGTTGACAGAACTTTTGCCCCTTTCTTCTAAGGTGTTAAAACCTTAGCACATAGACATTTTTTTTTCAGTTAATATCACATCTGCAGTTCTGGAAAGTTGTGGCCTCACGGATATCCAGATAAGATCCTTGAGACATTTTTCTCTGTCTGTGCACTTCTTCCCTTTCTGTCTTTGACCTTTCCTTTTTCATCTTTGGAAACTTTCAGCTTTCACTAAAATCCTATTCCCTATTTCAAAATGTCTAATCATGATAATACCACTACTTTTGTTTCTCTGCCTCTCTGTCAAGAGAAGGAGGTGGGTGGGCTTTGCATTTATTTATACAATTGGTTGTTAAGGGACTCCTCAGGTACCCTGTCCATTTAACATCCTGAAAATAACATTCCAAGACCTTTGATTCATTAGGGATTTCATGATGTATTGGGATAAGTCCACTCCTAATCTGAATTTACTGTTTTACACTTCCTTTTTCAGGACTAGTTTGCTTCAAAGTGGTGAAGGAAAAAAAAAGTCCAACATCTTATTTTCCTCTCTCTCGACAGGTTCAATAATTTTTGGAGAAAGCAAAATAACTGTACTATTCTTAGTGCAGTTTATATATGTTTAGCTGAGCTCTTACCTTCTCCAGAACATATTTTAAGGCCTCATAAGATGCTTCTGATGCGATTTCTCCTTGAATATATACATTTGGTTTTATAAATTATAAAATCTATATAGCTTGTTAATGTGTATAATTTTTTTGTATACAATATATATTCAAAGATATTGTCATCACATTTTTATATCCTTTTATAACATGAGAGTATGATCTTTTGCTACCTTTCAGAGTACTGTATTTCTTCCTAACTCAAGAGCACTCTGCAGTGTCCGTAGAACAGATTTTATAACTAACTGTCATACGCATATGGGATATCCTCAAGGGATACCCTGATGGAAGCCAAGCTCTTGCACTGTGAGGGGGCTGCACTTTTGTAAAGGGAGGAGCTGGGCTGTCTTCAGTGCTTGGCATAAATCCTACTGTTTTGTTCCATTTTCCCATGCAGTTATCATCCATTCTGCAATTGAAGTGTTTGTATAAAAGCAAAACCAAGCAAGTTAAAATCTCTTTTGTGCTTGATTTTGAAGGTAAAGCCTTTCACTGAGGTGAAATGATCTGTGAATCAGATAGTTTTGCAGATCTGTAATAACCCTATAAAATGAATTGGATTGATTATTTCAAATGTAACTTTACCTGTAATTTATTTGTAATCAGTTTATTCAGTTTGTTTTAAACAGAGAATATTTTCTTTCTTTCCTAAAGAAACTGCCTATATCATTTAATGTTTATAGTAAGCCAGTGTTTCAGTTAGTCTTTGTCAAGACACAAGAAAAAACATTAAATAAACACATTTTTGCTTAGGATAAAAAACCTTTTTTTTTGTCTTTTCTGCTCCATAGCTTGAAACTTGATTGACCTTCTTCCTTTGCTTAAAAAGAAAACCCAAACTATCTTGTACATCGCTTGTTCATGACTAATTTGTAGGCCTTGGAGGATTCCTGCGTGAAGGAGTGTGTGAGCGGGTGTCCTGGGACAGACTTTTCCTGTAGTAAAGGCAGGAGTGTCTCAGTGTATCAGGCTTCAATGTTCAGTCACCCACAGCAAGCAGGGGAGCTGAGAAGCAGCGCACACCAGCGTTCCTGCCAAAGTGGGGAAGGACAAAGACTTGCAGCGGTCAGATGCACAAATATAAGTAGTACTGGTAAATCTTTCCCTAGCCTCCAGTATCTTTTTGAATTATCCAGCTGAAAGGGTTCTGTGATTTTTGTAGAATTTTAATGAAAGGCCACATCTTCCTTAGTCTTATGCGTGTGCACAGCTGATGGTTCTTGTTTTTCTACCAAAGAATTTCACTAACATACACATGAGAAAAAAAAAAAAAAAAACCTGTTATTTCCCTGAAAAACATGGTCGTCTTTCCTAGCAAGATTAACATGTTGACTAATCTTAGAGCAAACACTTTATTTTAATCTATCATTGTTTTCTCACTGTGGGTTTAGCAGAGGTCAGAAAAAGAGATTCATTAAAGTGATTGCACATTTGTTTTTCTGAGAGCACATCAGAAGATTGATGCTTTGCCAAAGAAAATACAGAAATACAGTATTTCTTTTAATAGACTTCAGCTAAATAGAGCCTTAAAATCACATGCCCGGGTCCAGATGGGATGTTTGCAGCACAAGGTACAACTCTCATAATTTCTACTATCTGAAAACTGCTAAAATGAGCTCTATTTCAGCCATGCCATTTATTCCACACCTGAGGTGGAGTAACTCGGCCTCTGCTCCCTTCTCTGATGTAGAGCCATTGGAGAGCTAGCTGCCAGTATGTTTGTGCAAGTCTATTTGCTTATATAAAGATCTCATTTAAGCTCCTCCACCCAAGAAATTCATGTTGACTTTGGACAATCCCTGGACGATTTTATTCCATAAAATAAATAAATAAATCTTTCAAACCTGTGACACAGCCCTGCTCTCACTTATTTTGGACTATTCTAAGTGTAACACTTGTGCTAGGGAGACGTGAACTAACATGAGACATGGACAACTTTAAATTTGTCCAGTAACAAATTAGAATATGTATTTCTATGTAGGGTAACGTGAGGTAGGTGTTTCACTTGACTGAAAAGTCTGGATCAGTCTGTGAGGAACAGAAAGTGTATGGATCCCCAAATGCTCCACCACTTGCTTATCTTGCATTGTGGCTTTTCCAGAAGAATAACCAATAAGATTTGGTTTGGCAACATACCAGCATTTGAGAAAGAAAGAAAAAAATAGCATTAAACTGCTGAAACAATTCTCTTGGGTCAGCAATCACTGTCAGGAATTGCTTTAAATTGAAGAGAGATTACACGTGTATGTAAAATAAATCAGTAGACTTAGGAATCTGATTAACTAGCTATTTTATGCACAGCGCTGCTCAGCACTGTGGTTTGACCCAATGCATTTGAACTGGTGTCCATAATTATAATCAATCATAACAAAACTGGCTCTTTGAAAAACATTTCCTGCAAACTCTTTTCTCACTGGAGGTGCACAGTGCCTGAAAAATAAAGTATGGAAATGATAGCACGTATTTACAAAGGAAAATTGATCTGCTCAACAGAATATGTGATATCTTACAAATGCTCAACATGACCTGCCCTGTCACTTGTTGCTGTATCCATATGACCATCATATATCTAGTATTCTTTGTTTTATGAGGGTTATATATACACTGAATTAGGCTTGTGATTTAGATGGCCCACTCCTGCATGATGTTAACCTGCAGTACAAATAAATAAAATGTAGGAAAGACAAGTTTTTCTAAAAATAAAAGCAAAGAATAAAAAAAAAGTTTTGGCCTTAGGCCCTTATTTAGGAATATTTTGGGAAACGGAACAAACTTTTTTATTTTTCATTACCTGTGGAAAGCCTAGTAGCAAACTATTACTTCCTATCTCATTTTGCCTTCCTTGAGTGTCTTTTAATAAGCTCTTGGTCATTTAAAGGGAACTGCTGTAAATTACACTGGAGCATGATCATCGGCACTTTTAGTAGAAATATTTTCTACTAAATAATATTTTTTCCATACAATAATAAGCTTTTTGTTTTGACTTCTGTAATAATTACTTAAGATTCAGGAAATAAAAGGTCCTAGATGCTGTCTGTAAGGCCAGAGCTTAGTGTTGAGCCAGGCCCATTGGATGTCTGACTCTCTGAGAGATTTGACTTATTCTAGACTAAAGCTTCATTGCAAGTCATCATGTAAGGAGTGTTTGAGTTTAAAAATGAAGCCTGAGATAATTGTATGTATTTAAGAGACCAAGTGATATTTAATACCTTTACATCTCTCTCAAATGCTTTCTTCCAGCATTTCTTCTTGCAGTCTTTTCCATACAGTGGTCCAGCTTAAAAAGGAGGAATGGCGGATGCTTAGTAAAGCTTTTAATTTAGTTAATGGAGCACTTTCCTAGGAGATAAAAGAGAAACTCTTACACTGAGGGACTTTAGAGCAATGACACCTACCTAATGAGCTAAAGATCCCCATCTTGTGCTTCAATCACCTGGTTTTCCTCAGAGAGAATGGTGAAGTTCTCAACAGAAGTTATTTGCCCAAGTTCCTTAAGGAGATAATGGTGAAGCAGGAATGGGGTTGGACAGTATCATGGAATCCTGAAGATCTAACCTGGTCTTGCTCTCTATGTTAGTGCTTCATATTGACATATCTGGTCTTAATATTTTTCTTCACTCAATGAAATTTTTGTGTGTGTCTCTAAAAGACAAGAAATTTTGGTTATATAAAGGTCCTTAGTGCACAAGGACATGAGTGATGGTTTGTTGTGAATGAAAGATCTCTTATTCCTGTATAATGTTTTTAGTCCTAATCTCACAAGGAAAAGTTGCCTCTTTTGAAGAGCCTGGATTAGTGTAAGATGATCAAATGCCTTGAGTGTGATCTTGTTTTGAATGAAAGAAAACATAATGCCAGAATGGCATGCTGTCCATCTGCTCCTGTATCTTTCCCTGCTTCCCAGTTAAACGTAAGGCATTACGTCCTAAGCAGGTGATTGATCGGCCTGTGTTTACCAGTGGTGCTAACATAAAATTAAAATTGTTAGATATTTATTTATTTATTCATTCTTTCATTTTAGTTTTCCAAAGAAGTGAAGAAAAATGAGCTACTTGTAATTTCTAATATTAAAACCAAGGACCTTTCTTCTTTTATGTTTCAGACACAGATATTAAGGAGCTAGAGGATGTTTTTGGACTTAACGGACAAGTAGAGCATAAGCTGAACTTCCTCAAAAAGAATGTGTCAAAAAATATAAAGCTGGTACTGATTGCTCATTCTATTGGTTGCTACATCACACTGGAAATGATGAAGCGAGCATCAGAACTTCAGGTACATCAACATTTTAGCCTGAAAGTTGCATAAAGAGTGAAACAAAGTACATGCTTAGCCTGTGGGTAATGCCATGTCTTTCCTTTGGATGCTATACACAAAGTTTTAGTCCCTATTTTCATTAAAGTAAAATAATTTAAAAAAGAATGTGTAGTTCTAATGAAATATAGAAAAGTAGTCTGGAGTAAAATTCTTATGTTGAATTTGAACTTCCAAATGCCATTATAATTTAAAAGATTAATAATGGCTGTGAATATATATAGGGCTTTCTTATTGCCTTCTCATCTTTCAATAATTTAAACAGATCGCTAGATATTTGGTAATTCTGTTTTTACTCAAAAAGTCAAGACATTATGATTTTAATAACATCTTCTTACCCCATGGCAAGCAGATTATTAACTATACATGGAGAAATACATGGAAAATAACAGTAATATAGATTGTGATGAGTAGTGGTGTGAAGGATATTGGTTTTAAAATTTAATACATATGCATATAATTTTGCTTCTGCAGATCTGTCTTGGTTTGTGTAGTGTGAAGAGAATGGGAGGTGTTATTTCATATTCTCATTGCATCACCATTTTTCTTTCCCTCCATGAAGCAGTATTGAGACATGCTGGGCAGTGTCCCTGCGACTGTGGAAATAACAACCAAACTCTTAGTGCTCAGCAACAATTCACTGCGATAGTGGATGCTGAATGAAGAATACTAAAATGTTGGCTTTTATTTTATATTACCTCTTCCTATATCACTGCCCCTTCTGTTGCATTATGCAGTCTTTGGTGGAAGGAAGTACAGTGTTAGTCTAAGGTCTGCATTTAATATGTCCCTGAGTAGGTTCTCCCACTTCTTCCTAACCACGTCCGCTGCCTATCTTAACTTTTTCTTTCCTTTAAAGGAAATAGCAACTAAAAAAGTGAAACATGAGGATATGCTGATACATTACCACAGGCTTATTTCATTTTGAAATTATAAACAATGGCCTTTCTGAGGGTGATTTTATTGTTGCTTTACCATTTCAATATGGAAGATTCTAGAAAATATCATACACAGTAATTTGTGTAAAAATACCAACTTTTATTTGGTCAACATCCTTATAATCTTTATTACACAAAAGGTTTTATCTGCTTTCAATTAAACTATGAATTGTTGTGTAATTTTTTTACACATGGTCCACTTGATGCTGGCAGCACAATATTCATCTGTGTGTTGAAATTTAGGTATCTTTGGGACGCTCTTAAACGGCATGGTGCACTGTGCGCATGAAGTTACCATATGACACGCCACATTTAAGATGCGTTTAACAATAGAAAATATTTGTGCAAGCCAGAGCATTGTGCAACCTTTGTCCCTTTGCCAAAAATAAGTTAACTGTTAGACTTTATAACATATGAAGTGTGATAATAAGAAACTTGTGTTTCCATCTCTCTCTTTATTTTTACTGGAATATTTGATTCCCACAAGATTTTGAGCACATACGTGTATTTTAGTAGCTAGATCATTTGATTTTCTTTTTGTATAGTTCTTATGTGATATTCTTTTGTTATATGAGTTTTGGTTTTGGTCTTAAATTCTCTGCTTTTAAGAGCCTCTCACTGCTTACAGTTTATTATTCTGCGCTAGAGGTTAATGTGATGTATTTATTGTTCAAATAATTCAGTAAATGTTTATATTTGGAGTTAATGTTTAGCAGATTTGATTTTTGGTACCTAGTTTAAGCCTTTTCATAATCTAACCAAATATAAACCTGGTTGTCCCTCGCACGGGCAGTGATGAAGGAACCTCATAAACTAAGACTACAGACATGAACTGTGCTTTGTCCTCTTCTGTCCTTGGTTGCTCCTCAGCTGTTATTTTGAATTTTGCAGATTTCTTGGGCCCTACTGTCTTCTGCAGGATGATTATCATCATCTGTATTTTGTTTTCTTTTTCTTAAGGCTTGTTTGCTACCTTTCTGTTAAATACTGCTTTATTGTTTTATTACAAGAGAAATGAAACCGGAATTGCCATTATACTCCTGGGATAAATTCAATTTTGGACCCTGTTCTTATTTTATTGCTGAATTTCCAGGAGGGTTCTGTTAATGTCTTCCACAGGAGACCCCTTAACACAAACTTAGTGTTTCATGTTGCCACCTCCAATTAAGTCTAATCAGAGAAGTGCCACATCGGATTACCTGTGTACTCTTAACTAATTGGGGCTACAGCATAAGTTTTAGAACTGGCAAACAGCCAACTATACAGTTAAACTCTCAGACTAGTCCCTGAGACCCAGGGAGCTGCTTTCAGACAATACCTTGGCACAGTCTTGGATTTGGGACCCAGATCCTTGGGGGCCAAGGATCATTCCCTATGGCTCTCTTGGATGCAAACAACCTGTTTGGAAATGGGCAGATGTTCCAAAGAGGCCACATGGATATAGGCCATCCCATGCCGTTTTGCTTTAATCTTGGGACCAGCAAACATTCTCACTAGCCTTTCTGTTTGCTGTTATGGATGTAACCTTGGAGAGTTTTTCTGTAGTGGGTATCAAACCTAATAATATTCACATCTTCGTGGGAAGCGAAGCATCCAGGGTTTGTCAGAAAACTAAAAATTTTCTCACTGGGAGACAGAAAATTGCAAAAAAGTACTCTTCAGCTTACTTGATACTTGTTCTTAACCTCATAATCTTTTTTTGCTATTTATTCAGCTGGTAGAACTGAGAAATGAAGCTAGCTGACACAATGATTTTCTCAGTTTTTGGAGCTGATGCATAAAGCATAAACAGGCTAGATCTAGTCACTGACTTTGAAAATATGTGCACTTGATTGGAGTCTTTCTGTGTGCATTGCAGGGGACACCACTGTGCACTTCCTAAAGTGCTCAATTTCATCATTAATTTAATGATGAAAATTTAATGAGATTAGCAAGTTAAATGGCTAGTGAAGTTCAGTATGCTGCAGCATTCACTTGTGATGGTGCTTTTGTAATGCTAGCACCTTTGTGGGCATCCCAATTAACACTTATTAATCAACCCACCCATAGTTCTTGCAAGCCTCATAGATCAGTAAGAATGTAAAACCTCTGAATTTAAGAAAATAACATTTCTATAATATATGATTCAAAGCCATGCATATGCCTTGTACCTATGACTCAGTAATACTAAAGAATACTGGATATTGATAAAACTTTTTTGATTTTAAACATAATAACTAGCAACTTATGTGTTGGAATTGTTGTGTAAGGACAAATTAGCGTCTTGGAAAACCCACCACATCATTTTTGTGCTTTGTTCTTTTACATGTACCGTATCTTTCTATCACCATGTTCTCTCTCTCAAACAGAATTCCTCTTGGTCTCTGCCTTTCCCGTGAGAAGGATGAGCATAACAAAATGCCATAGCTCGCATTTAATGATTCCAGAAGTGTATACAGTGGCATCGCCATATATTCTTTTTTCTTCTCTTTTTCTCTGTCTACAAATTGCATTCAAGTCTTTCCCTTGAGAAGCTACACTTTTTTTTCAGGATTCAGTAACATACTTGGCTTAGAAGGATTTTCATTGTGACTTCTTCATAATTCAGTAGACTTTCAACTAATATTTCTGATATTAGTTTAAAAAGCAGGTGTATGCTTTATAAATTTCTATTAAATTTAACTGATTCTAGTGTCGTGGTTTTGTCCTGGCATTCCAAAGCTTTTGTTGTTTGTAAGCATTGTTAATAATACACTCTTTCACCGCCCTCCTTGCTCCCCTGAATCACACCTTTGCTTTGACATATGTAGTCCTCATTTTCAGGTTTCATGCCTGAACCAAAGGACCAGGTTCCATCTGTCGTGGACAGCTTGCTTAGAAACATTAATGGCCTACAGAGACACAACAGAATGACAGATGTCCCAATCCTGTTAGCTGCTCACAATCCTGTTAGCTCCTTACAATTACCTGCAACCTTTGCAGCACATCTCTGTGGAAGGAGACATCTCTGCACTTGATACTCCTGAAAAAGATACTGGTTGCGATATAAGGTTTCAGATGGTATCTGCTTCTTGCCTTTGCTCAGCCAAGACGTTTCTTTTTTTCCAGAAATTGCCTCTATAAAGCAGCTATCCTTTATTTAAACAGTAAAAATGATGGTAGAACTAAATAGTTTGCAATATGACGTACCTTTCTCTGCTGTGTAAAATGTAATAAATAATTATTTGGTTACAGAAGAAAAGAAAGGAAATGTATGGACTATGTTTTTTAAAAAATGTTGTCCATTGTCATCAGAGTATGTGACCATCTTACTAGGTTGCAGTGAGGTGGAAAGTGAAGTGTTAAGCAAAGTAGCTCTTGCCACATAAGTCATCCAAAAGTCTTCTGGTTCTAAACTGAATGCCTTATTCTGGTATAGTTTAACCTATTTTCAAAATATATGAAGTCAGTGGTTTAAAATATATTCTAGATTCACTCTAGACTATTCAGACATGGAGATATTCTGTAGTATTTCTGTTTAGATATTCTTTACTCAGGTTTTTTTATGAAGCCGGTCAGTCAATACCTATTCTGAAAATTACTAAAGCTTTTTTTTCAGTTTATTGCCAAAATTGCCAAAGAGACTGCTTTTTAGTTAAAGTTCACAGAGGACAAAAGCTTCGAGTAGATGTCTTTTCATTTTTTTTCCTTTTTAGAGATTGGTTCTCCTAAGAACAGAGCTGGGCAAAGAGATGCTGTTTCCTGATACAGGCGAATACATGATTTGTTATCATAGCAAATCTATGCCACCTGTTAAATGAGCTCTTTTCACGTGGTTTTGAATTGGTTAGAATACTAAGTTACGGAGTAGGGAGGAGAGAAAATTTAAATGATTCTGGAGTGGTTTAAATTCTTGCTTGGACAGCTATAGGAATCAATGCTGCCCCTACCTTATGCCTCAAATGGAGCTGCAGCTTTTGTGTCTAGTCCAGCTCCTTTCTGTTGAAGTACTTGAAAAACTTCCTCTAGCTTTAGTGAAAATGGGGCTAGGCCAAAAGAGAGACAGATATGTCAGAATTCCTCTGCCATATGATTTATTTTGATACAAAATTCATTCCAGTGACCCTTTTAGATTACTAACTTAGTTTCAGTTGTTTTGAAAGCTTGGTCATGAATTTGAGAAACACTTCTTAATGACAGGAAAGAGAGAAGTCACTTTAATTTTAAACAAGAGTCCCCTACAAGAAAACAAAATTCTTTAGTATAGAATTACTGGAAATCCACAGAGACTACGAGATTAAAAGGGGGAGATTTATTAACAGCACAAGAACTGCTAGAACTGTCCTTAAGCCTGTCTGACATATGAGATGATAAGAAATGTTTTCAGCAGCTTGAACAGATGAGGGAAAAGACTGCATGGAAGCCGTGACGTTTGTACAGTCTCTGTTTTGCGGAGATTAGTACCTATACCCATTAATCAAGACAGGTGTCATCATTACAGAAAACATGTTTTGAATGGACACTAATTTATCACATTAGGAAGTGTTTAAAAGTTACAGTGCATTTTGGAAATGGAGAGCAAATGAAAGTCAAGAGGCACCCTGAGACAAACAGAAATAAAGATTTGGATTCTTTTTTGAGACTTTCTTTAAGCATTATGTCATCTAATTCAAATATTGTTTATAATTAATTTTCCCTTGGTACTTGGTACTTTCAGCAAGCCCACTTGATGTTGCTACTATCTTGGTAAGACCATGTTTGATGATCACTTGGCGAACTATTTTAAAGTTAATCAGTGAAAAAATACATTGTTTCCCACCTTGCACTTTTACAGCAATAGTCTTTGTCTTAAATCCTTTGAAGAGCACAGTGAGACTTCATAAAATCAGAAAAATAGCCAGGGATTTCTTAGGAGAGGTGGTGCATAGTCTCACATAGAGGAGAAAGCTTTGGAGACCTGTGTGTCACCCTCCTGCTATATCCACCCCACTTCTACCAATAAGGCAGTAAAACAAGAAGGAATATAATACAATTTTGTGTCAATTTTGCATAGTTTTAAGCAGGAATCTCTTTCACCATCTTCATTGAGACTTACGCGCTAATTTAACTTTACACATGTCTGAACCTGGTCACTGAATTGAACTCTTTCTGTAATACACATTTTTGGCAGTTCTCTCCATCAGTTCTTAGTAAAAGCAGAGCTTTGGGAGCGTGTAACAGAAGGTGCAGGTGGTCCAAGTCAGCAATTAGACATAGGTTTGCTTTAGTTGGCAATCTACTCATTGCAGGGGCCACCTAATCCACTGTGTGGCAGATGACAAAGCTCTGCAGAGTATCTTCTCTCAGCAAAGCCTCAGGCAGTACCAGTAAATCTGGTGGAACAGCCAATAAAGAAAGCAACAGGAGCTTGTTGCATATGCCCTAGCATATGCGGGTCTGTCATTTGGAAAAGAGCAAGAAATAACACAGATGATTTATTAAACCTGACTGAATAAAATAAATAAGAAAAGATGTTGTTGAAGCATCCAGGGAGATTTTATAAAGATTTTTGGAGTGGTTTGGGAGAAAGAAGGAAAGAGGAAAGGAAAGGAAAGGAAAGGAAAGGAAAGGAAAGGAAAGGAAAGGAA
>JAUBOD010000408.1:482310-498060 GCA_032353885.1 Nothura maculosa | reverse complement strand
GAAGGAAGGAAGGAAGGAAGGAAGGAAGGAAGGAAGGAAGGAAGGAAGGAAGGGAGGGAGGGAGGGAGGGAGGAAGGGAGGAAGGGAGGAAGGGAGGAAGGAAGGAACCATCTTCATATGAAAATAATCTAAGATAAATATAAAACTTCTCTTTGGGGTGGGGTTGAGGTGCAAAACAGAGAGCAAGAATGGGTGAGTCCACAGCAAATAAAGATTTGTTAGAGTGAAACTGACTTTTGGCTGAGACACACACCTAAAAGCCCACCATCCTGAGGCAAAAGCTCCACAAAACTTCAGAAAGTTATCAGTGAGAGGTCAGCGACTATGTAACTGCGTTGAGAGCATCAGCTCACCCGAGGGACCCCAGCAACCATTATTTTCACTGGCTTGCTGACAAACCCCGTAATCCTAATGGTCTTGGTCGTATTCTTTTCTACCTCTCCCCGCCAAAAAAAAAGCTTGAAAAATGTAAACTCTTAAGAAAATACAGCAATCGACAGGCAGACAGGATTTCATATAAACCTCACTGGACGCCACCTTTGCGAGCGGGAGCAGATGTTGTCTAGATTGTCAGGTGTTGTGTGTGTGTGTCTGCCTCCAATTACACTTTGCTTCACGGACAAAGGAAAAAGCAATTTGGAAGACAAAATAATGTGAATTGTCTCACATGTACCAAAAAAAAAAGTACAAGAGACTTAAAATGACGTTTCTTTGAATGTCCTTGAATGCCTAAGGGCAAGTTAAGGAGGCAAATCTATGCCTTTTGCTTTCACAGGGGAAGGTTATATACATATTTCTTTTCAATGAGAATGCTGTTTTTGTGGTGGAAAATTGGCTTAGTAATCAGCAAATAACTACAGCTGTTAAAAATTCGGAATAGTTTTAAGTCATAATCTGTAAAGGTGGTTTTAAGTCATAATTTGTGAAGGTAGTTGAATGTTACATTGGTTTTCTGCTATCATCTTTTAAGTAGAGAAAATAGCTTTTATTCCCGCATTGTGCAGTCTCTTACATATGTCTTCTGAATCTTTTGTTGACTTTATAGCTTAACAGAGTTAAGAGTCAAGCATTATTGGAAATGCTTTAAAACTAAAAAAAAAAGGAAGAACAGAGGTTGAGAGTGATTTATTATTTTTAATAGTTTTAGCAAACTATAGATCAGAAGCTTTCAAAAAGAAATCTCCTTTTCATATAGTCATTTGATTACAGTTTATTACTTCTCAAAGTGGTTGTTTCCGGAGAGAACTACTAAGTAGCACCATCTACCTGCTTCTGGAGAAAATAATTTGCAATTTTTTGTCTTTTAATGTTCCCCTTCTTAATATATTCTCTCATATTTTTAATTTAATAAAAAAGCATATATACTCTTTCAATTTTCTTCCAAAGAAAATTAAAATTGATTCATGGTGCAACTGAAAGACTAGTTTGGCAAATCCAGCAGCAGTACGTATGTCCATTACTTAGCATCTGGATATTTGTTTCTGTTTAATGTTGAGCACATTTTTAAGAGAGCAGATTCAGAGTGAATACTAACTTTGCTTTAGGGTTTGCTTATTTAGATCTTAAGCCTGTGATTAGGAGGCCTGAAGATAAAGGGAAAAATGAGGTTTCTAAGGAAAATCATGTTTAGTTCATACTGTTCACTTACAACTTCTGTCACCTTCCATAATGGGTTTGTTTTACTGTTTAATTGAATATAGTGGTTTACTGGTTGCTTAAGTGTAGAACCAGTTTTTTTGTCTGTGGTGGTTCAAAGTAGGGAAACATAAGGATGCTAACTTTGATTTGAAGAGGCGCTTGAATTTTTAAAAAGCATTTGTGTTTATTTCGTTACTAGTGAAACATTTGATTTCTTTTCAAGTGTATGCAGTCAGCATTCAAATAAACCTATAAAAATTATTTTTTCTAGGAAGTTAAAAGACACTAAAGTAGCCAAATGCACAAACAGAGAAGGAATAAAAATAAACTGAAACCAGAATCTGTGATCATTCATCAAGAATCCAAAGTAAAACATGAGAATGAAGAGGAAATGAAGCACTAAAAATAAAAAGATGCCTATAATGGTAAATGACAGAATAACAGGATTTATTAAGTACTGTGTACTTTCACAGATTTGTTCATAAAACTTTGTTATTTTGCATCTCAAAAAATTTGGATTCATATTATAACAGCTAAATTAAATGATTCTATAAAAAAATGAGAGAATCATAAACACATAGCATAATAAGAAGTGAATTTCAAAAACAATTAGAATTTATAGCTGATATTTTCAAAAGAGCTCAACACCCTTCTGAAAGCCAAATTTCACAAAGAGCTTTTTATGCTGGATGGTGGAGTCTCTTGAAAGTCTGGCTGCAGATGTGTACGCAGGCAAATACTTTAAAGTATTCCCAGCTCCTTTGAAGAGCTGGACCAACTGATCAAAATTCAGTATCAAGATACCTTGACCTTGTTTGTTTTTGTCTCCTGTATTTAATACGCTGCTACAGAATACAATAGAGCTAGAAATCAACAGTTTTCATGATAATTTAAAATTGAATAGAAAAAGGGGGACCGTGGTAAGTTGAGGCATTAAAGAAGTCTTCTTGAAAGGAGCATGTGAAGCGATTTTATGGAGACCTTTAACACAGACTTCACAAACATGCAGGTAAACTCTGAGTATGGTGAGGCTCTCTAATAGACAAAGTTTATACCTAGAAGCTCTAGGTTGAGCTGTAGTTCCTCCCGCAATCCTGAGTCCTTAGCAAAGCTCCAGCTTCAGCTTTTGCATTTCATTGTATGTGATAACAGCTGTGGAGAAAGACTGGGTTTGGATCATCTGGTTAGAAGAAATTGCATAGGGTGGAGATGGTATTATGTTTTAAAAATATTTCCTACTGTGCTCTAGTGTTAGTCTTCATTCTTCACAGTTTGTGGTGAAGTCTTAGGTTGCTTTCTTTAAAAGCTAAAAAGAAAGTGGAAGAATATATTCCTTTGCCTAAGCTTTTAATTATTGAGAAAGTTGCATCCTGTTTGGAAAGCTTAGTGCAAGAGTTAAAGGAGTCATAAACAAAATAGTCCTTATAGAAATCAGTTACAAGGCTTCTGAGCTTATAATGCAGCATTCACTTCATTTAGGGGGGCTCTAATATACCGTTGAATTAAGTTTAAGTGAATATTAGATTCTTTCTTTGATTTATTAGTTCTCTTTTCTATAACTGATTATTTTAGAGGAGTTTTGCCAGGGCCAAGGTGCATTTTTTCAGATACTTCCGTCTGTGTCAGACATCTGAGAACTGAGTCAAGACCCAGATTTCTGGGTTGAGTCACTCTCTATCCCCTTTTGAGTGAGGTTATAATTCATCTGCCTAACCAGAGGTCTGGTGCCACTTGAGTCCCGCTGTGTTATCTGAGACAGTCAAATATGTCAGACGTGACAGCAGAACCTGCAGAAGACACGTGCTCTTCTGGAGCAACCGAAGGCCAAGCAAGTTGACACTGGATGACAAAATGACATTGGACACTGACCACACAACTGAGTCCTGCCTCAATTCTTCCTTGCCTCTAATGGGGGCTTAACTACCTATATATTTGAAGTAGAAGTCTCTGAAGCTGACTCCAACCCTTGTTTTTCTTCCCCTAGTTTCTTGAGCCCAGTGCTTCTCAAAGGATTAGAGGGCAAAAGTACAGTATGGGACTGAGGTCCCTGGGCTTGTGGAGGAGTTGTGAATCAATGGGGTGTTGAGTGTGGACTCTGTAAGGAAAGTCATCTGGGATTACTGCTGTGACACTCCTGGAGCGGGCACAGGAAAACCCCCCCAGTGACTTGTGTTTTTTAGGAATGTCTTGTTAGTTCATTATATCCCTTTGAAATTCGTAGGTGTTTTTATCAATAAAATTAAGTAGTAAGTAGAGTTCTTCTCATTTAAATGTAATATAGTCCATTTCCCTTTCCAGTAGCTGCAACCTGTAAATATTTCAAATCTTCATTTCTGTTGTTTGGATGCAAGTCCACTGAACCGTGACATTTTGAAAAAAATCACCGGAGTTTGTCCTTTTATGTGGAATTCAGTGTTAAATATACATTTAAGTGGAAATCCAGAAACCACAAATGTATGTAATGAACTTGTTACCTTTGGAGTCTTGAAAGAAAGTTCAATTAATGTTAATGAAAATGTGCTTCTAATAACTTAGTTGCAATATTTCTAGTCAGTGGAAAATTGTAAGAACAATCCACTCCATTTCAGCTTCCAAGATGCAGAATATTTTTTAATAATAAATAGAATTCACCAAGTCCTAAGTGTTCTTGAAAGTACTGGAATTGATTTTTCCTCCTCTGCTATTTTTTAAAGAGCCATATGACTACTGTAAGTATATTTTACTGAAATGAAAAATGCAAGTCCAGATCTGAATAAATACAATTTGAGATGCAACCTTTTTTAATGGCAGCTTGCAGAATTTTGAGTTTTTATCTGGCATTGGCAATTGGAAAATATTGTTCAAATTCATGTTCTCAGTTGCATTACAACACTTTCTATCTACTAACCAATTTCATTTGGAATGATGGATTAAGTATGATGTGTTTGCTCTCTCAGCGTATTCCGACACGTATGCCACTTGTCAGGAGTAATCTGTAACATGGAGTAATGAAGTTTACATTTTTCCCATATTATTTAACATTCTTGTTGTTCTAGGAAAATCAATTGTGAGATGGAAAAAGTAGTTGGCTAAAGAATTAATGGCTACTTCCCCTGTCTTATTCTTTACAATACAATGTCAATACATTGAGGTATATGTTCTGTCTTGATCGTCAAACATACCTTCTTTCTTTATTTCGTTTGAAGAAAGTATGAAGTAGAAGGTTCTGCTTTCTGTATTTTTTTTAACCTGTGAATAGTTCCTGGCTCACCTATACTGTTTTTCCCATTGATTTCATAGGTCAGGATTTGTTCTGCTTGTCTTACTCCATGGTGCATCAGTAAGTTTTTTATTTAAAAAATGATAAGAATAGTAATGGACTTCTTCCAATTTCTTCCAATAGAAGATAAGAGTTCATCTTTCCTTATCTGTCTCCTATCCCTGCTGGTTAAGTAGTGCTTTACAGCTTTGAGGTAAATCCCTACTTCAGTGAGACCTGACTTCAGTACTTGGGAAGTGTTCTCCTCCAGAGTTCACCAAGTGGAACTAAAACCCAAAAGTCCTAAAATCTTGAAGGGCTTAGAGAAAATGATGGTCTTCCTTCCTCTACAGCAGATTTAAATTAAAAATGTGACCAGTTTCTTATTCAGTTGGGTTATCTCCTCTTTCTTAAACTGAATACACTGAGTTATATTAATAGATATTGCTCCATACTGGTACCTGTGAAAGCGGTTGGTTCAAGACAACAGGTAAACCAGTTCTTAACATTTCATTATGTTGAGCCATCTCTCCATTATACACATTAAGGGCACGTTATTGGTTCATCATTGATAGTAAGTCTCCAAGATAGGATTCACAAGGATCAAATTTACCGCTCCATGAACTGTCAGGATACCTGCAGATGCACTGATCTCATGGGAGATCACTTGCTGAAAAAAAATCCCACCCTGTATTTCCAGAACGAAAGTGGAAAGAATTTATCCTGGAAAATGGCAGTTGCTTTCTGACATACATGTAATGGGAGCAACTGAAAGCTTTATGGTGTGTAACTGTGACACTGCATTCCAACATAAGCTTCTCCCGGCCCTTCTTCCAACCAATAAACTATTCTTCCTCTCTTTTCACTCTCACCCCTCCTAATCTTTTTCTGTTTATATGCTTTAATCATAATAGCAACAAATCTATCACTGCCAGTATTATCACAGTGTTGCAAATTTTGGCCGTCTCCTTTGGCACTTACCTTGTAGATGGAATGATACTGCCCACTTTGATGGGACTTAATTCTGAATGTAAAATACTGTTCTGTCAATGAACATTCCCTCAAACTATTTTCTGTCCAACAATAAGATACAGATTTTTGGGAGAACAGTTTTCTCATTATTACCTTAGCTCATAAAAGAAGCTTTTCCTTTTTAAAGAAGAAAAAACATTTTGGGCAAGTCTTCAGTTACCCAAATATTTGTAGTACAGAATAATTTGCATTTCAATCCTATGAGACTTGTAAATGTAATGAACAGTCTGTGTGTTTAATATTTTTAATAATTCACAAATAGTTCAGTATGTAGAGCTGACCAGTAAAGAAATATTATGTAGTATCTGTGGAGTACAATTCCGAGTTCCAGTCTTTTCTATGTATAGCAGAGTTCTGGACTGCATGTGGAAAAAAAAATGAGGAGTGCTTTTTTTGGGAAAATAGGTTATTTCTTCCTCTGCCATGACCCATTGTAAGGATTGTAAGGTGTTATAATGATGATCCATCTTTCCTTTGTTGCCATTAGACAGATTTTAATGTTGTAAGACTGGTGTTATCAAAGGTACTGACAACCGCTTGAAAGGCATCTGCAACCGAGAAACTATAATATGATTGATTGATTTCAAAGGAATTCATCAAAGTTTTCAATTTACTTCTCAATCCAAGAAGATATTCTAGAACTTGTATGATAAGCATTCAAGAGATTTGGTCTTCATCTATCCCTTGAGAATATGTGAGCGAAGCTTAGTCTCTAGAGCTGAGAATATTGTGCCTTTGATGAAATCTACACTGGCTGTAAACTTTTAACACATAATCATATGTTTAATTAGAATTTGTTTGTAGGGCAGAATTAAGCTCATTGTAGTGATGAAAATTTTACCACTAGTTTCAAATGGAGAAAGACTTAAAATATGTGGGAACATAGAAGATGAAAAGCACTCATTTATCTATAAGATATGCTGTACTCTTTAGGGCTGCTCTTTTCAGCTGTGACCAGACTCACCATGGTAATATCATGATTTCCAGAATCCTTTCTTTCTTTCTTCTATCTAAAAGATGCATCCTGAGTTATTTTCATTCCTTTCTAAATCTCCTGTTAATGTTGAAGGTGATGTGGTAATTACAATGTAATGCTGGATATTTGAGGGTAAGGGAATATAAGTTAGTAGGAGTAATGCAGTGAAGAACCAGGAGAAAATACAAATTTTAAGGACGTATGGAACAGGTACATTAACTTTGAATTTTTAAGACATTCTACTAATTTCTTTTTCTGACTACTTGTTCTCTTCTTAGCACATAGAGTAGAAACTAAATTATGCTAGATACAAAACTGGAATAAGGAGAATCTACTTTTGACAAATAAATTATCATAGTCTTGTTCATTTATAGGAAACTGATGTTTTCCATCGGCTGAGAAGTTGAATTTGTCTTTTGTTGAAGTCAATAGCATCAGATAAACTTTAACATCACACATACCTTGAATTACCCCTGGCTGCATTTTGCAGGAGAGTGTGCAAAAATATGGTACAAATCAGCTGCCTCTACATGCTATTCTATGAGATATTCATTTTGATCTGTATTTCACTGCTAAGGAATAGGATGATTATTCTTAGCTAGTGTTTGTGTTGCAGATGAAAGAATGCTTTAGACCAGCTTCTTCCAGAAATCATGACGTGCCTTAGGCGAAGAATATACCAAGGATGCAATATAAAAGCTGTTCATGCTTCTTAAGTTTTTTTTCTAATAATATTTCTTGGATTAAATCATGTAAAGTTAGGAAAAGACTTGGCGTAACAAATCAGACTGAAGGGTGGGGAAAGAGAAAAATGGCTTTGTGTAATCTGTTGTATTACATTTGACAGCTCAAAAAGGAAGGTTCAAGAAATCTGATGGTTACGAAAATCATGGGAAAAGCATTCTCAAAAAGGAAGTTTCCTCCCTAAATATCATTAATGTGTTCCTTGGATCAGATATGTCAACAAATATGCCATTTAGGAACAGTGATGTAGTCTAATATCTCTGAGGATGTGTGATCCATAAAAATGTTAAATCATTGCTTAAAAAAATTTAATATGCCTTTGTAATATACAACAGTTAATTTTACAAGATTTTGAAGTGGTGAGGATTGTGCATGACTTTACAAGACACATATTAAAGTTCTGTGTCTTTTCCTAGCCTGTCTCCTGAAGGAAGTTAATTCTGGTGGGATCTCTGAAAATGATGTTTTGCTTTTTTTCAGCAAGATTGGTATGCACACAGTTTCTCAGAGAAACCTTCTAGGGAATGTGTAGCTATACTATTTCCCGAAGAAATTCCATGCAGCCTGTATTTCAACAAGTATATGTTGAAATAGACTTTGCTGAAAAACTTTGGCTATATGCTTGTTTGAATTTATATTACCTTGAATTCAGCCTGTTGTAATGTTATGTTCTCAAGACAAAATTCCCCAAAGCTAGGAAGTCTCACTTCTGTAATTCAAAGCAGTGGGGATGTATCTGACACAAGCCAACCAGCTCCCTGAAGGTCTGTGTAGTGTGAAGTTCTGTAGAGGCAAGAAGGGAACTGCACAGGTTGTACCTGTGCTCGTAGAGACACACGGGTGGCCTCTGCTTTACTGATTCTCAGTTTGGCTGTTTTATTCAAATTCAGAATAGGAATCTAATCTATTAGACTATGATAAAAATAATTTTAAGTGCAAAAACATGACATAAAGTATGAACAAATGAGAATATATCAGATGCCAAGAAGCAGAGACATCCTTGACATCAGATAAACTGAAAACAGCACTCCAATAGGAAACAGCCCTTGTCACCCAGCCAACCTGAGCTTAGGATGTGATGCAACATAATATGAGAGCAGTGTTGTTTTGTTAAAATATGTTATGAATTTCTGGTTGTCTTGCTTTGGAGATCTCTAGAGGAGAGGTTGATTGGAGCTTGGCTACCACTTCTTCCCTGCTCCAGGTCTTGCTGACTGTGCTCTAGTTTGACCTTCAAGTGACAGTCTGGCTGAGGAACAAGGGCTGTGACGACAACCATGTCAAACTAGTCTGTTGTACACATATTAAAAAAAATTACAATTCTGTATTAGTAGGTAATTCTTAGCCAACCATGCTTAAAAAAACCCAGAAATTCATACTGAAACAACGAAAAAGCCTGGGCAAGGAATGAGCAATGAAAATTAAGGGAAAAGCTTAGGATATTTTGGTTCACTGAAGCTCATGAAGCAGAGAGTGTATATGGTAAGCCCTTTTATTTAAGATTACAAAGAGTAAATACCAGAGAAAAGAAAATAGAGCAATGAGGCTTAAAAGTCAATACTTTTATTGCAAGATCAGCTGGGTAAAAATACGTTTAGATAGAAATTAGAAACCAGAAGACCTGAAAAAAAGTCTGGAATAATCTTCCAAGGAACAAGGAAACTACATAGCTTTTAGTGAATTTGAAGACTGTTTGGAGTAGACTGCAAAAAAATATAAAACTGCAAGAAGTATGTTTGAAAGACTTGCTGTAGTTTTTACCTACATATAATGTAATTTTATATATTATTTATACATGTATATGTATTTGTATGTGTATATATGTATCTATTATAATTTATATATATATAAACTATATATATTTTATATTTTGTACATTTTTTATATATGAAATTTAACTGCTAGTACATTATATGTGTTACGTATTATATCTCTACATTGGATACATAATCTATTTTACATACCCAGGCTGACTTTCCCATTTTCCAAGAAATATATCTTTCCGTAATATGAGGTATAACTTCTGCAGCCTTGATCACCTTCCTTTGAAGCAGTAAATATTGTCTATGGATAGATATGAGACACTAATAATGTAGAGAGTGTTCCACCTAATACCGAAGGCCTTATAGAAAGCAACTGAGGTGTCTTGCTTCCATGATCCCAATAAAAGCAGTAGTTTTGAAACCAGGAAGGAATTCAGCTCTCTGGTTTGGGTAGTGTCTTCTGGATGCGTAACCAAATCCTAAGCTTTTTGGAACATTTTGATTTAATAAATTTACTTTGAGAAAAGAAGGCCCTTTTCATTGGCAGTGCTGCCATGTGGTTCTATCATGTTCTTATCCCGTGCTGGTTTGCAGAATTTGGATCTTCCTGTGTATCACAAGTGTGTGATAGTCGTAGGTCCTTATGGCTTGGCGAGAGGAAGCATGGCTGTGGAGGTCATGGAATGGCTTCAGGGAACCTGGTCTTGTACTGGACTCCTTCAAAAGCTCACTTTGGTAATAATAGAATTCTTTGTATTAGAGCATTTTTTTTTCCTGTAGTATTCTCAAATAATATCCCTAGGTGTTTCTTGCTATAGTTACTAACATCCTTAGGTGTTTCTTACAGGCTGAGTTTACTGCACAATCCAAAGAGAAAAAGTAGCAGGAAATGCACTAATGGTAAACACTGGAATGTCAGCAATGTGACATTTAATCTATTTAATATGTCGGTTCTTGTCATCATCATGATGAAAAGATTCTGACAGCTTGCTTTTTAACAAAGGCATGTTTTAAAAATATAGTTTATGTAGTAACCTTTTACACAAAAGGAGGGGGAAAAAAACAACAATTTGTCAACACATTTCTTTTTTTTTCCATATTTGTCTATATAGTTTCTACATTGTAGAGTCTTATACCAGGGCAACAGAGTTCACAAGAAGTGAATATCTAAATAATACTATCAGTCTTTATCTTAACTTTTTCTACATTCCATTATAGAAAAAGAAATTTGCAAAACTGTTCTGGTTTTGCAAATCAGAGATTGCTCTGTCACATCCATATCAAAGTGGGAAGATGACATCTTCTTCTCTTGCACCATTGCTATTGGTGAGGAGTCTGCATCTGGAACCTGATAGTTTTGTGCACTGTAAAGTTAATGTTAGCACAAAATTTGGATGCCTGGTTTAAGATTTGATTTTTTATTTCTTTTTGTCACATATATTTATATCACTTGTCCCACCCAAAATATTATTTCTCATCCTTCTCTTTACACTCATTAAATATTTCTGTAGTTACAGTTCTCCACCCTATTCCCTTTTTGCTCCTTTTTTGCCAAGCTGTCCATATTCCTAATATATATAAATTTCTTCACAAATTTACTCTTGTAAACACTTTGTTAATTCTATACGTCACCTGTGGTTGACTTTTGTTTGAAACTTTCATTTTAAGATGTACAGAATAGAATGCAATCTTCATAGTCTCCTAGGGAGAAATTCCTTTGGAATTTGCTATGTGTTTCTTATGTGTTTCCTTCCTATATGTAGCATTAATTTGCAGAACTTTTCTCTCGCTCTCTCCACTGTATGTTATTGCAGACTTGCTCATCATTTACTATTCACCATTACCCATGTATCCTTTGAGCTATATTAATTTCCATTTTTTTCCTCATTCATACTTTACTTTTCCTGGCCATGTCTAAGGATAGTAGCAGTATCTGAGGTGGTTCCATGGGCTGAGTGATTAAAATAACAAATTTAACTTAACAAAACCTCACTGTGGTACTCATTCCTCCATTTTTTGGTGTACTACTTCTTGGGAAAATTGCCTTAATTTGCATTAAAGCATATACCCAGTTTGGATCCCAGTTAGCAGCTCCATTTCAATGGCAGAAGTAGCCTGGAGATGAGGGACTACGTAAAAGTCAAAATTAAATGTTAGTAGTTGTTAAGAGATGTTAACAGTACAAATCTGCATGCATTCCTCAGATACTGTGAAAGAAATTCTTCCTTTGAGGATCTGTGCATTCTCTTGAATTCACTTGAAGAACTTAATCTTCACCGGTATCCTGAGTGTGACTATGAAAACTCTACTGGAAGGCCCTCTGATTAAGAATATTGATGCGATCTATTCCCAAATTATTCAAATTTCAATGCCCTCTACTAAAATGAAGCTGGCAAGTGTTGTGATGCTGGTAATGGCATTCAAAAAGTTTGTTTTTTCTAGGGAGTGAGGATTCCTTGAGTCCATTAGAAGAAAACCAAGTTTCTCTTCAACATTATTAACTGCACACTCGCAGAGAATTGCTTAGACCTACTACACTTTTGTTGGGAAACAAAATATGCTCTCCAGGGTGCAAACTATGCTCCTCATATTCCAAGGGTTTTCTTAGAAAATTCAAGCAAAATCTTTCATTCTGTCACTTAGAGTGTATGTAAAATAATCAGAGATCTGGAAGAAAAGGAATGGAAAAAAATGAAATGGAGCTGGTGCCAAAATGGAAATTTGGGTACTAACTGATAGAAAGTGCAGAAAACTTAAATTGAAAGTATGAAATCAAGTTCATTGCATGAGAAGCCCTCTGCCCCATGATAGCATCTTGGCAGGAGCTATGTGTGGTAAGAAGAGGCTCTTTTGAAGCAAGCAGCTTATGAGACTTCACATTGAAAAAAAAATACAGTGTCTTCTACAAAAGTTTGGTCATTTGCACCTAGTAAGTTTCAATTAAAGCTGAACATGTTGCAATGTAGTTGCTTTATGTCTTCTCACAGATATTTGTGTGGACTCAATTAAATTTCTGAATTTTAGTTCATTCACCCATAAAATAAGTATAGTAAGATTTCTCTGTGGACCTTAGATTTTATAAAGCACCTCAAAATTTTCTGTGAAGAAATTCTCTGTTAACTGTGTTTGAGCTGTTTGCTCTGTTGCAGATACAATGTTCAGCACAAAGCCAAAACACTCATTCAGGGTTACAGAAGATCCATATGGAAATAAAAGAAAAAAAAGAGAAAAAAACAAGGAAGTGCACATTTCCTATGGCATTCCTGCACACTAGCAATATAAGATTTTTTTAATTTAATGTGTTTTCTTTAGTCCTTTTCCTGTTACAAAATCTTTTGGGTTTGCCTATTGAGTTGTGATAGGCAACTAACAATAGAGCAAACAAAATAGGTTCTCGCAATGTACAGTTGAGGAGAAAAAGATTATAGTCTTTAAAACATACTTCATTATTGATAGTTACTGTGTGCAGACAAAAAAAACCCTCAGAATTTCGGATTGTGTTTAGCATAGTGACAAGGCAAACAAACGGCTAGTCTAGGAAGTCCTGCTTTGGTGAGAGGAAAGCATAAGCAAATGCTGTTTTGTCATGTGCATTTTCTTGGAAAACTTCTCAGCACAGCTGTGTTAATAAACCAGGGTATACTTGCATGACCCTAGTTGTTTTGCCTGCAGGTTTCTGCGTACTGAGTAAAAGAAACTGTGATTAATGTGGCACTCTGTGTCAAGGGTAGACTGTAGATTACCATTAAGTGCATCATTATGCTATCTTTGAAAAATTTACTAGGTTTCACCTGACAGATAATGGCTTTTCCTCTGCCAACACAGCAGACAAATAATAAACTAGTATATGGGATGAACTAAAATATATCAATATAAGTGTTACTTTTGACAGAAAAACAGTGTTTGCTTTTCAGAGGTTTTTGAAGGAATCAGCAGTCTGTTTAAAATAGAGCTTCCTCATTCGTTTTCTTTCCAACCGTGAGTTTTGAAATCATCTTCCCACATCCTGGTGGTGTTGATATGGATCTAGGATGAGTGTCTGCATGGATCTACATGGGAGTTTTAGAATTGTGCTTGAATACTTCTTTGCTTAACATGGGTCAGTGTAAGGGATTGGCTATAAAAAAGTAATAGATGGCTTCCTGCTTCTGCCAGCTGATTTGATCTCCAGAGCTCATTGTGACGTGTGGGTTATGTAACTGGTATGGAATTCAGCTCTTACATGCTTTCTGGTGGCGTTTATTTTGTTAACCATTTGTACACGTCAAATTATTAAGAACAGATTATTCCACAACAGGGAATGATTTCCAAAACACTTCGCACTCAAAAGTGGAGGTGACCCTTCAGCAGCCATTGACTCTATCTCTAGAACAACCTTTTTGTTTCTCTTAGTAAAGGGTCATTATATACTAAGAGCAAGCCACAAGGTGCCACAGCTACTGTCCCTCACTTCAAATGGTGATATGATTTCAGGAAATTATACCCAAGGTGCCTGAATTTCTTATCTGTAATCAAAATTCCTGATTTCAAAAGTTTTGAACTTCTATAGTTCATCAGAAGAGGTAACACCTCTGAAGATTGTCACCCTTTTGAAGGCTTCTTGTAGGTGGCAGCTGAGTTTGTACATGTGGTGTTATATCTTCAGTGTTATCAGTCACTAAAACAAGTAGCAATACCCACACAAAATTCAAATTATAGCTGAAAACATTTTTAATTCTTTCTATGGAAGGCATTAGTCAATATGAGTGGGTTTTTGCTTGATTTGATTTTCATACTTTTATGAGTTTGATGTATAAATTGTATAAACAAAAATCTTTCGCTAATGTGGTTGTGCTTAATAAATTTTGCAGTGATAAACAGTTTGTTATGAATTAAATTGACTTTTTGTTTTTGTGTCTCTGTTTAATCAAAACAAAATATTTCAGCTGCTTCTCAAATCCAAAAACATGTTGAAATAGCAATTATCCTTTCAAGACTTGCACATACTCTGTTGTCACTATAGACCCTGCTTTGAGCGGGAGTGCCCTGAACTTCTAGAGATCATGACCTAAGTTTCTACTCTGGATTGCATAAGGGAAAATGTATGAATCTAGAAGAAAATGTTCTATATTCTAATCTAATCTAGTCTAATAGGGCAGTTACTTAAATGTGGGTCTTTTAGCCGATGCCACAAGCGCTCAGCTCTACAGTATGAAAAAATCTCCATGTGGGATTTTTTTTCTGATTTACAAGTGTATGGTGGAATTTCAGATAGTTATCCTAGTGGAGAGAAATGGAGGAAAGAAGGTATCCTCTGTGATAGCTGTTAGATTTCATACTGCCATTGCCTTTTTATTTGATTAAGCTGGATAGAAAGCTAGATAGAAAGCCAAGCAATATATGCATTCCTTATATATGTAGTTTGCAGGAAGCATTTGTTTATTTTTTAGTATTTATATGAAGCAGTGATCCCATGAAGTGAGTCTTAACATTTATAGTACCTAAACAAAGCCGCATGCCCAATGCCATGCTTCCAGGGAATGGACATTTCGTATTGTTTGCTTTCAGGACCTCCTTCTTCTCTTAACTGAGCAGTTTTTCTTCTCTCTGCCTTGTAAAATTTATTGTGAGCATCATAAATACCTTAAGTTAATGAGTTGATAGCTCTAGACACTAACATACATAAACAGTGACAACTGAAACTCTTAAAGGTTCCCATACCTCCCTCATAGTGTGCTCATTGGAGGCAGAAATGGTAAAATATCTTTGGGATGGCGGCCAATTTCTTCTCTCTGTAAAAGTCTAGCATCCTGCTAATCTTTTTGGTATTTTGTAACCACTGGAGGTGCCCTGAAACCAGAACTGTGTTCTGTGAGGAGCTTGCAAATAATTCCAGTTTTCTGTTGTTGCGAGAGTCCTAAAATATTAAAATGTGAAAGACTGTGTCCTGTTGCAGTCACTGAACTGTTCAGTTCTTGAACCCCATGTAATTTAAAGAGTTAAAGATTTGTGATGGAAATGTAAGACACTGCCCTTGTGACAAAGTAAGAGAGAAAGTACACCTTATACATTGAACTTTAATTGCAAAAGTATGTATCATCTTAAGTGATGAAATCTAAGCATGTTAGTTAAATAACTGTGAAATTTCTTAAAGAAATGACTATTTTACAAGTACTGGTAGTTGTCATGACCGTTCACTATAATGTAATTCATGTTGGTTTTTATCACATTGAAATTTGGCACAGAAAGAATAAGTAAGTGGTATGACCTGAAACACTCAGGCAATCATTAGCACAAGCCACATTTGCCTGAAGTAGATTCACTAGCCAACATTCAGAAATCCACAATTCCTCTTAAAATCTCTGCAACTAGTGTTTCTA
>JAUBOD010000408.1:455426-468183 GCA_032353885.1 Nothura maculosa | reverse complement strand
GGTGACCCTGCATGTGCAGGGGGGTTGGACTAGATGACCTCTGAGGTCCCTTCCAACCTTACACATTCTATGATTCTCAGGTTGTTTTTGTAATGCATTGCCAATATTTTATGTTTGATATAGCAAATGGAGAAAAAAATTAGCAGACAGCAGTTTAATACAGAGAATCTGAAAATGTAATCTTAAAGCACATTGGATTAATATATACATTAAAAAGCTAATATTTGGACTAAAAGAAATACTTTACATGTCTAAAGTGTAAATCTCTTCATCTGGATTACTCCTTTTAAAATCCTTTTATATTCAATGCATCTACTTAGTTGACTACTTGAGAGTGACATGAATGATATGGTTTCTGCTGACTGCAAAGGCAGAAAAATTCAGCTTTAGACATCTACCTATAATAAGGTGGATCCCACAACAGAAACTAAGTAATAATGGCCTCCAAAGATAAATAAATTACAGTTATTTAGACTAAAAGGAGGATAGTTGAAGGACATAGTAATAGTTTTCAAGAAATAGGGAATAATTTAGTCTACATGTCCATGCTAGGCAAGATAATGTGTAATGAAGTAGATTGTATCAAAGCTGATTTAGATTAGAGTTTAGTTAATGATAAGAATGGAATTCTTCAGTGGATTTCCTGGAAAGATGGTGCAACTTTCACTGTCAGAGATTCTTAAGAATAGGATGGCAAGCACTTGCTAAAAAATATTCATTATCATTGGTAACTTTTTATACGGAGACAAAAAGATCATCAAAGATTACTTCTGAGAGTCTGATTCCATGCATTTTAATTAAAAATTCAAGAGTAAAATCCAGAATTTTGGAGTTTTTATACAGGACAATGTGACACAATGAGAATCAAGCAAAAGAGGAGAACACAGGATGCAACACATAATGTTGGAGAAAACCAAAGTATGGACAAGAATGTCAGGTAATCATTCAAAGCAGATCTGGAGTACAGAAAATGTCTGTCTGAGTGCAGATTTAAGTGAATATGCATCTGTGGATCGAGTGTAGGATACCGAAATATTACTAGTAGTAGGACCTCCTAAATGTTGGCATGGTTACATCTAGCAATATACTAAAGGAGTGGAAGAATCACAAGATAGTGTTTTGTTGTATGATTTTGGCCTCCATCAGCTAGCATCCTTCCAGATATTCAAGCATTGTTGAGGAGTTAGCACCGAGGAAGACCTCAATGAAGAGTTTAGATAAAGGAATCATTAAGTTCTGTGAATTCAAGCCGAGTGATGTTCCTGTCAGCCTGTGGGCCAGAAAATGTTTCCTGGTTCTATTCAGTATAATGAGGTGGATACCCCATTACTCGTATCTAGTGGAAGTTGGATTATTGAAAAGCATTGATGAGAAAACAAACTGTGCAAATTTGACTTCTGATTTGTTAAAGAATAAGATGAGAAAATGTTCAGAGAAAGCGAAAGACACTCGGTGTCTTAGGCATTTTACAAAGGTACCATCAGCAAAGAGAAGAAAGGCCCTCAACAGCAAGTCAGCATGGAAGTGTGTTAGTTACAAAGTATTCAGAGAACTATAGATGAGATGATTGTTCTATGACATCTCAAAATATGCAGTAAAAGTACAGGGAGTCTCCTAACCTCACAGTCACTAGGAGATGACAGATCTCCATGAACTACAGATCTCCATGAACTACATTATGCTGACACATTTGTTAGTCTACAGACTAAAGAGTGAGCAGCCGAGGTAATGAATAAGTTCTTCCAGAAATACCCAACAGATCAGTCTGCTGGGGCATGCTGTTCCGGCTAGCTGCATGTTCTTCTGAAGTCTTATACAAATATACAAACCTCTCCAGTTCTAGCTAAAGAAAATCTCTTGGTGAAAGAAAGAAGACACCTTTATAGTAAAACGGTAGCTTTTTTTCCACTCAGTTTATGTGCTTACAGAGTAGGTCAAAATATAACAAGAGCAGTGGCATCAGATTTCCAACCAGGAAGCATGATGAAGATAGACTGTAGTCCTCTTCTCTTCTGAATTTGTCTACTCTGGAAGACTGTATATATTATGTCCTTCCAGAGCTGCTTAATGCTATTGAAATTGTACTCTCTGGCCCCTGGTAAAATTTGGCTTTATGTGCCTCCCTGTTCCCATTCCAGAGCATAACTCCTAGTAACTTACAAAATAGACCAATGTTTTCATGTGCAGGACTTAATAAATTTGCACCTACAGCCGCAGTCTTGTCAACATAATCTGAAGCCAGCTGCAGGAGAAAAATGAAATTGGTCAAGTAACCCTATGTAGTCTGATGTTTATTTTAGTCTGAGGAATAAGCTATTAAAGAATATTCATGTGTGTTAATGGGTCCAGACATGTGCTGTCTTCAGAACCACTCATTTGTTATTGGAAAATAAGATGTTCCAATTATTGCTTTAAATATTTTACTAATGAAGTTTGAAAGATTTTCTCTGTATTGTCTCTGTTATTTTATTATTATGACTTTTCTGTCTCTTCTTCCTATCACAGTAAATTCAACTCCTTAGCCAAGCAAAGAATATAATATTGCTGCTATGTAGTTAAGCTATTAACTACAAAGCAAAACACTATAGAAAAGATCTAGTCTTGGCACTATTATGGTCAAAGGAGAGTTGATTTTGCTCTAATTAAAGGCGCATATGTCTCCTAAAGCTTATCAAAATTAAGCCTTGAATAATTAACCTTTTTATTTTATGGATATGGGTGACCATGTGTAGGTCACTTTTTTCTGTCCATACAGATATATTTCAAGCTCATCTTAAATTTACAGAGACAACATAATGTGGCCTCTCAGTTTCCAGTGTGACTTTAGAACTAATCTTGCCTTACTCTAATCTTTTTCTTGCAAGTAAGCACATGTTCTTTGGATATTTAGTAATCAAGCAGGTTTAAAGACTTTAGAAAAGGCACATATATGAACCCAAGTACAAGAGATCTCTGTATTGCTTCAAGAATCAATTATAAAGAGAAAGTAAATCTGTCTTGAGTTAAAATTGTATTTATTCTCTGAAATTATCACAGCTTTCCAACTTTCAACATAGATCAGTTGATATCTGCAGAGTCAAATGACAGTACATCAGTTCAAGATTTACTATAGTCTTTAAAAAGTAATAATAATGCTGCTAGACCTGTCCCTTAAAAAAAAAAAAGAAATCTTTTGTTTCTTATTTTATTTGCGCAGCTTCATTGTGGGTACAGCAGAATGCATGAAATTCAGCTCAGTAGATCCAGGTATTCCTCTAACAACTGGCTAATTGAATGAGTGGTTAAATAGCCCTAAGTGCTGAAAAGCTTGATTGATTTCAGTCGTTATTGTTTGTGAAAACTAATAATATTGCTGAAGGATATTAAGTCTTTGCTGTGACACTTTGGGTTAAAGAGCTACCAATGATATAAAGCAGCCCTTTCTTTTCTGGATCCTTGAGTTGAGCCCAATCAGAGTTCCTCTATCACAAAACCACCGCGAATAAATCAAATGTGTTTTGGCACAGTTTGTCGTCTCTGCTTAGCAAATGTGGGAGACTAAACTGACACTGATCCTTAATCACCTTTAATCCATGGAGGGGGAATGACCATAACAGGGCAGGAGAAAGGTCATTAACAGGAGCATGGGGAGAACTTATTTGGCAGTTAATTTCATAAACCTGGCCTGGGAATAAATGAAGGGCTTCCATTTTCAGGTTATTCTGTGAAGCAATTTACATAAATGATCTCCGTATAAAAAGTTAGGATATTAAAAAAAGATATTTATCTGTTTAAAGCATGTTAAATGTGTTTTTTCTCTGTTAAAACTTGACTTTCACTTTTAAGTGCTTACGCTTTAGGATAATTATAGAATAAATTATGCTTTTTTTCTGTAACAAAACTCCAGTGAGTTAGTTATGACTTACAGGGGTTATCAGCAACTTGAAATGGAATTAAATTGAATTTAAAATCATAGAGGGTTCTTTTTCAGTTGCCTTGGCCAGTTTCTGTAGGTTTGCAACCACATTTAATGTTTTTTCTTCTTTTTTGATAAGTGGTAATTGGTTTTCCTGAAGTTAGAACTTTTTCATAATTTCTATGATGTGATGAAGACCCATAAGATGCTAAGGAGTATATACAGAGACCCTAATCCTGCAAAAACTATGTTATGATCTTCATTTTCTGTGCTTTGGTTTATCCAGCTGACCCAAGCCAACTTGCAGTGTTCAGCCTATACATACATATTTTTAAAGCAATTGACCAATCCTGCATCATTGTCACAGCAGCATGAAGGACATTTTTAAAATTAGCAAGCTGAGACATACAGATCTTGGGAGTTCCACAGTGTCTCATGGGAATTCATTGATAGTCTGGCAAAACTCCAGGCCCTTCATCCCACATTCAGTCTTATCTTTCACATCCAATGATTTTTAAGAGGGCTAACTTCAATCTTATTTTGCGCATACAAAACTTGCTCAGGGTCCTGCAAGCTCCTGGACATCCCTTGTTTTGTGCACTGTGATTTTCATGAGATTGCCGCATCAGTCATGACAGTAAACATACACGCTCAGTGTTGTTTTTTCATATTGTACCTGAAATCATGGCAGTCCACTAGCGAACACTGCTCCAGGTTGTAGAGTACTTGATATTGGTATCCCAATTGTGGGGACTTTCTTTAGAGGCTTTCAGCTGAAGCAAGCATTAGCAGATGTTTGAAGCCCTTCTGGAGGCTGCAGCACCAAGTAAGCCCAGTAGAAGATTTCACTGGCCATTCGTTTTGTATGACTCTGCTTCTTGTTGCCCCATTTGCAGCTTGAGTTTCAGAGCTGTTGAAATGTTCAGTGCAGCAGCCCCTGGGAACCCATTGACAGCAGCACTTCTAATTATGCACAAAAAGGAAACAAATTCTTTTGAAAAAGCAGTTCAGTATTCATGAAATATGGAAATAGAACAGCTTTTTTTTTTTTCTTTTGGAAAAGGAAAGAACTAAATATTCAAAAAATGCCAAGGTTACCAGAGTATAGCATTAGGAAATAGCAGAATGATTTCTCCCTGAACTTGTGACTTTGCTTTTGAGAAAAATATTTTCCCTGAAGAAGCCCAGTTTGGACTTAACCATAGCAACAAGAGAGAAGAAAGTCACTGTTCCTGGTCTATAATGGCATCTCTTTCCACATAGCTTTCTACATCCTTTAAGCATTTTACAGTGTAATGTAGGTTAAAGTGAAGTAGTAGACTTGGGATTTCTTGACTTTAAAAAAGATACTTACATTATATGCCATGATATTCTTATAACAAAGTTTGGGAAATACAACTTACTTGAAATTAATATTGAAGAGAACTGTTTGGAAAATGTGATTCAGGGAGATTTTTGAAACTAGAAGGATGTAGCCAGTGGGATTTTGCAACAATCCCTTCTTTTACCATTCAGTAGTTTTGTTATGGGTATAGCAGATAAATAAAGTGCGTTTTTACTGAGCTTACAGAAAATACCATGCTAGAATATGCAGCAAATAAGCTGTAGAGGGACAGGATCAGAGTTCAAAATGACCATTACAAAACAGAAAAATGAATGAGGAGGACAGGCAGGGAGAGAAGATTGCTCTGATTCTTTAAAGAGCCATGTTCTGTACATAACATTGCTTAAGTGCAGAATGGTAAATAACTGGTTAACCAATTGTGAAGAAAAAACATCCTGGAAATATTGTGCATTACAAGCAGAGATGGGTTTAGATATAGTGCTATAAAGTGACAGATATGATTTTGATATGTATAAAGAGGTGCATGTGACAGCATTGGAGAACCATTCTCTAGTGTAAGCATAAGTGAAGCACAGTGTGAGTGTAAGTGAAATATTGTGTGAGTAAAATTTAAGAAGTATATAAACCACTAGAAGTTTTCAGAAGAAACCAAGCAAGAATGGTAGAGGCCTTACAAAATAGCATTTCTGAGGAAAAAATGTCGGAAGTATACATTATCTGGTCTTCTCAGATATTTGCTCTATGATTAATCACATTAACTATTAGGGGAGCTTAGGACAACCTACTTGGAGGTAAATGTCTAAACAGCAAGTATGTATGCTTATTTTCCTGTGGCAATAAAGTTCATTGTTAATTGCATATGACATTTAAAAGTACTTCATTTTGTTGTTTTGCATTTTAATGGATTGTGCTGCAAGACGGGTACATAAAATGTATCATAAAATGTATCATAAAATGCCATAAAGATGATGCTTGCAGTAGCTATTTAGTCCTATTTCTTGGGTTGTTCTCACACCATTCTTAATTTTGCAGTTTCCCGGAGACCTTATGACTAAATACACACAGTGCTCCAGATCTTGTCACATTATACAATTTATATAATGGCATTTTAGAATTCTTTATTAATCATCTCATGCTCTTTAAGCAATAAGCAACCTGATTTGATTGCATTTTTGACTAAATAAGTCAGTAACAGTGAGCAACAGCTAGCCTAGGGCTTTCATGGTTTTGTAGTAATAACCACTTCTCACTCCCAAAATATTTGTGATGAATCTAAATGTTATTCCTTGCTGTGATGAAAACCAGCTAAACTAATCTAATGCTAATCTATTTTCTTTGCTCCCAGATCAGTCACTAATCCATTACAACTTTTTCTTTCATTTTAAATGTAAACAACAGATTGGTGAAATGTTCCTTTCCTTTGTGAAGTCAATACCAATTAGACAAAATTTCCTACTCAAGCCTGTGGAAGGGATGGTTGTTATGTAATAATATTGTTATCAACTCAGTAATTCTGTGTTTAAGGTTCTTTAAAACTCCTAAGTGTACCTTTTAGTTCAGATTCCTCTATTATATTCTTTGTGCTGCACCAGTACTTCTACTTAATACTTCACTAAAGATAAAATATTTTTATTCCTAGAAAAAGAATGCATGAGGCAGAAACTTCCTGAATGTTTTGAACAAGAAGAATGGATACTAAAAAAAAAAAAAAAAGAAAAAGAAAATAAAGTGACTTTCAAACAATGTAATTACCGTATTTTGCTACTCCCTTAGTCCGTGACTGCTAGACTCATCAGTTCTAGTGTAGGCCTCTTGCATCGTGTAAACTTAAAGAATATTTTGTTGTTTATTTTTAAATCTTTTAATGTTTGTTCTTGGAAACTTGCTATTGCTGTTTGCAATTTCCTCTTACTTAACGCCTGCTGAAGTTTAAATTCCTGTTTATTGGCTTCCCTAGGATCGTGTTTCCAAGATTTGAAGGACTTCTGTTTGGTTGAAATAGATTCTTGAACCTTGCCATTCATCCGGTTTAGCTTAATCCTGCCTTCCTGGTTCTCTTCCTTGCACAGTGCGCAGAGACAGCTCCTTCTAAACTAGCTTTGCTATTGCCTTCTTACACACGTTAGGGTTTTTGTGATGAATCTAAGCTTGCTAAATCTGTGTATTCCACTTCATTACTTACTTTGTGCCACAAAAAAACCACATCTACAACTCCAATTCTTCTGTATCCAGAGTAGACCAGATCTGTCACTTGAATAGATCATCACTGAGGGTAGCCAGGCTGTTCTCCACATCCTACCTTCGTTCTGACACTATGTAGTGCTTTTGACAGCCAGATAGCTCCATTTGTAAGTGGGATTTATGGGTGTTAAAGCTATTTTTTTTAATATTAAAAATAGGAATGGATCTGAAATTGATGCAGTACCTGAAAGACTCTTTATTATTTTCATACTTCTCATTTATGCTTTCATAAACAATTTTGAAATGTGTAGTCTTCCTGAAATATGTGTTCTTCATGTATAAGTAGCATCTGGAGCTGAAGAGAGAGACCAATATGAGGACTTGATCTCAGCAGTGCTGCAGATGGGCAATCCTCTGCTGGATGTGCCACCTATCCCGTGGGCTTAGATGACTTACTTGACAGACACAAAACTGTATGCAGGCCACTTGGTCTAGTAGATTTTTGCAGAATTTTTTGACTTGTCCAAATAATGTCACATCTGCAACCCTTTCTTCTTGTTTGGGAAAGGAAGAACCTTGCATTATTTGATATTTAATTGAAAAAGACAGAGCTCAGCAGGCATATGACTAACAGAATTGCATCTTCTTTGATTAGCTTGGAAGCAGATACTACTTTCTAGGATCTTTTTTTCACTTAAGAGCACTGGTTTCGTCTTTTAACATTTGCTATCTAGAGTCATAACTCATCTCTCCAGTGGCATTCTGTTTCCTTAGAGCATTGCTGGAATTTATCCAGCTCCGTGTTTTGATCACCACCAAAGACCTGTGTGATTGCCATTTCCTCCCCATCACACATTGTGAGTGTATTACCATTAGCAATATCAGTTCCAACACTATCTTTAACTCTTTGTGTGCAAAACTTCAGTTTTCTCCTGTGTTTTAGGAGAGGAATCAGTGTTTGAGTATTTCATTCAGATTAAGACCTTGAAACTTAAATGGTTTAAGCAAGTGGCTGTTCATGATCTCTGCTAATTTTACAAATACAGAAGAAAGGAGGCACAAAATATTGTCCTTCATTCCTAGGTTGTGACTGTCTCTGTCATCCAACATAGAGATTTCAGATTCAGACAACAGGAAAGACATCATCCTCTTATTTGCACAATAAGATGATTGGGCAGGAAAGATGAAAAAGGAATAGCTTGTTCTTTGGATCTTTGTGTTTCTTCATAAAAGCACTGAGGTCAGGAGGGGATGGCCCTTATTAAAACCAGCTAAGTCTATGTACACCCTCTAAAGAACTGTCTGTGGACAAAGAGCAACATTGATTATCATTTTGCAGCTCTTCATTTTACAGTGGAACATCTGTGGGCCTCATTCTAGCATTAATTTGCAACCTAATAAGTATGTGCTAATTCAAGCCCAAGTTATAGGCAGTGAACTGAAATTTCTACCTGAGCCGTGTTAGGATTTGCTGTAACAGAAGTCAAGCTAGATGGACACAGTATAATCGTAATGGGTCAAAATATCTAAATTTATGAATATTTAGGCATCCACCTCATTCTCTAACATGTGACATCTGCCAGAGCTCAACACCTCACTTTCAGTATGTTGGATTCAGTCATTTATGCTTCTGTAAGGTGATTGTTCAGACCAGCTGACAGTAAACTGCCCTGAACCAATAGCATTGCATTGCAGTCCAGCAAGATAAGACTTGCACAACCAATTTCCAATCCTGTTTGGTAGGATCCTATGCAGGTCTGGGGGTCTTCACAAATTGTACTTGCTGTAATTTTTATTATTTGTCAGGTCATCTGAAATATTTGCATATTAAAAGGACAGTAATAATTTAATGATTATTAGTATCCATTCTTGCAAATGTTTCATGTGTGATTTCTCATCATTATCTTTGTTGTTCTAAAAGTCTATGGTGTAAGGTATTGACCAAGGTTTCTTCTGTAGTCAATGCTAGAAAGAGTCAGATGGAGCACCAGCGCCTGATTGAAAGTTGTGCAATATAGACAGATAAAATCATATTCCAAAGGTGTCTTTCTCTTTTTATTAGCCATGTAAGGAACATGGGTGACTTGTTTTTGTGTGTCTGACTTTTTGGTAATTAAATTAGATAAGTTTGCCATTTCTGCCACTGAGATTCTTTTCAGTAGGATTTCAAGATGATAAGTGTTAGAATTTCGTTGCCTGTTTGCAAGACTGGTCTAATTTGTAAAAGATTTGTTGTGTACTTACCCTGTTGCATGTTTCTTTTTTTTACAGCAAATATCTTGTATATGGCAAGCCAAGAAATGATGAAGGTTGTGGAGAGAGACAGTACAACCATAAAGCAAAATTTAAAGAAGGTAATTATTTCGTCTTCAGGGTTTTCAGGGGAAGTCCAGTTACATTGGGAAATATATTACAGTAGCTCTGTGACTGAAGCTGGAGTCTGATTCAAGATATTTTCATTAGTTAATCATGAGAACCTCATGACTTTGTTTTTCTGTGGCATCAAAACATAATATAGAGGAGTCCACAAGATAACTGTGATTCCACAGTTTCAGCCATTAGATCTTAGTAGAAGATACACATACAAAAAGCATTGCTAGGAGATTGTAGCTGCTGCTCTACTGGTGAAAGGCCTTGGTTGTCGATATAGATTTATTGTTGGAGCTGATCCTGATACTGTTTTGGTGAGGATCAAGAATCATTTTCACAATCAGTTGTCTTCCATCATTCCAAAGTTAGCACAGGCCAGGAAACATTCCTATCTGGAAGCTTTGGTGTGGTCACCCTGTTTCAGAGCCTGAGAGAATTTAGTAATATAGATGTGGTCAGACCTCTCCATATGTCCTAAAAGCCAGAAAAAAATGGTCATATTTAATATACTACTATTGATGTAGCCTCTGTGTGAAAAGATAGCAAGTTTAGTATGTATAATTCTGCTGTGTTCCCTTCCTTCCCTCCGTTCTTTGGATCATCCCTGTCTTTTTAGCGAGAGAAAGATTCCAGCACTTTACACTGGCAGACATTTTCCTTGGAGAACAGAATTTTCTAGGACAGAGGTCTTACATCTCTGCAAAATTATTTTGTGCCTTTTAAATAGATACAGAACAAAGTTCACTCAATAAATCATTCATTCTTCTTTTGGCTGAAAATAGATTTCTTTTACTTAACCCATTTGCCTGCTCTGCACTTCTAAAGGTATGTTCAAATGTATGTAGATTGTGAAGAATTTTAAAAAGATTAAAAAGCCCTCACTACAGGTAGTTCATGGTGTGGGCTCAGTGCTGTTTGCCTGTGCTATTCTCAGTTGTTTGGCTATAGTAAATTAAAACTTCATCGTGTCAAAGCATATTTCAGAAATATATTTTAAAAATTAATTATTTTTAAAAATGAATTAAAGTAACTGATGTGAGTACTACACAGCACTAGTTATACATAGTTTTTTAGATTTTTGTTGTAGAACTTTTTAGATTTTTGTTCACAGTTCTCCATTTAGGAAGAATCTCAGCAAAGGAAATTAATGGTGGGTCTTCTTCTCTTAAATAACTTAGTGAAATTATGTGCATGCAAGGCACATGCAGGAGACAAGGCCAAAGATATGACAGGAGACAAGCGAGGAGTCCATCCAAGAGACCAGCTGCCTACAGTGTAAGCTGGAGGTCCACCTAGGAGATAGAGCTGGAGACACTTCAGGTGCTTTGGGAAATTTTGCTTTTAGTCACAAACCCTTGCACCTAAAAACCTCACTGGATCAGGACAGTAGTGCTGGAATTGGGTATAGTTCCAGTGACTTCAGAAGGACTGCTGTGATGCTTCAAGTTCCAGACATGTCTTTTTCTGCTGAATTAACGCAAATAACCAGTTGAAAGACTTTGCAGGTGTCTTAGTCCACTTCATCTGTGCTTTTTTTTTGACAGTGTCAATCTAAACATAGCCTTGGTGCAAGAGAACTTTTAAAAACTTTGTTTTATTGATTCTTCTATGTCCTCATACTTCTAAAGGCGCAAACGTATTTAAGAAAACAAAAAGCTGAGACGAGCTTATGAGCAGTTGGCTGACTGAAGAAAAAGTAAAGTTAAATGCTTCCCTTTTTTCATTCCTCAAGTAATTTCTGGAAATGTAAGAATTAAAGAAGAATTTTTGAGTTGGCATTATGTTAAATTTGAAGTGCATCGATAATAAAAATGGTCTTAGCTTATAAAGGTTGGAAGTTTATGAAAACAGGAACTACAGTCCAAGTTGCTATAGAACTGGCAAGTTGTCCTTTCAAAAAATTTAGACTGTTTAGTAATCACTGTGATCATATGCTAAAGGCCAATCTTAACACCTGACTTTGCCAGCTGCTGTGGAGTAGAAAAGTTATTTCTGGATCATGTTAGCATTCTGTGATCTGTAAAGAAGGAAGAAGACAGTAAATTATTCCATTTTTTTACAAGTCCAGGTTTAACTATACTTAGGGACAAACAGAAATTTGATCTTTAGATCCCAAATTCTTAATATAACAATGCTGGTTACTCAGGTTTATGTTGAAAGAATGAGAGCTGGAATGTAATCTGGGTAATCTGTTGAGGTTTTTCACCTACAGCCTTTTAAATACAGAAGTTACGCACATTAAATAGTAATGTAATTGTATGAAGTAAAGGGAGATCTATCTTCTGACAAAATAATATAAAATAGAGCATTTTAAATAGCACTCTGAAGCTATTCATCTAGATCAAACAGTACATGAACATGGCCTCCTGAATGTAATAACACAGAGTAGTGATAAATCATAGAATTAAATAAATAAGATAGGGATATTGATATAAAACTTGGTCAGCTAATAGTGGTTAATTGTCATTAGCTGATTATGTCTAAGCCAGCTAAGCTTATGTTCTTTAACTATAATAACACCAACTCCCTTTCCTAAGAGATACTGGAGGGAAAAATATTACTGTCCTGGAGGAAGTTTATTGTGATTCTTGCATTAAAGGAAGTGGGCGTTATTCTTTATTCGTAAAAGATGGATCAGCATTAAGTATATCACAGACAAATGAAATAAAAACAAAAAAAAAAGGAAAATGGCTGTATCAGGCTTTCACTAGCAAGCCCGTGATGGACAGTGATACTTCCATATAGCAGCTTCATGCAGGATTTAGCTCTCGAAGTCTGTGTCATGCCACATTCATTGCCTTATTTTCAGGCTTAGCTTTAAGCTTTACTGACTTCTTTTTTTTTAGCAGGTAAAATTGTAATTCTATTGTGATAAAAAGATTTTTGCAATAAAGCCTAAAACAACAAGAACAATGACAAATCCCTGGGATTTTGTGTTTAATGCAAGGCATTTTGTCCCTTGCTTC
>JAUBOD010000408.1:430586-442196 GCA_032353885.1 Nothura maculosa | reverse complement strand
TTTAAAACATCTAACTCGCTCTTCAGCATCGTGCATGCAAGTCAGGTACTTAGAAATCTTTTGTCGTGAATGCCCCTGCTTATGAACATCTTGATCACGCTCACTTTAAAGCCTCCTCAGCTCTAAAATACACTATGCTTCTTTCATTAAGAGAAGTCCTTGCATATAAAGACCAGATGGCTTTGAAGGGGGAAACATGCTTTCACAGTGCCAGGAGCCAGCTACTCCTTCTCCTAGCAGGCACCCTTGAAATTTGTTAAGGATCCTGCTGTTCCAGGCTAACACGTAAGGAATATGAATACCATTTACAAAACAAGCATGTTTTGGAGTGTTAACATATCTGCTGTCATCAGGCAAGGGGTCCTGAATGCCACCAGTGTACCATTTAATGAAGAGCCTATGTTTTCACCACAGAGGATGAAAATTTTAAGCCTCCAGGGTAAATTGGACTGTATAACTCCAGCCAGAACCCCAGAACAGTCTCAAGGAAGTCAACAGGGTTGCACACATGCTTGGAGGAACCCATCTGATGATTAAATGAGGATAGTATCAGTGGAATTTTGAAATGGCAATCTCATAGCTTTAGTCATAGCAAACTTGAACAAAGAGCAAAATGTACGAAGTAAAATGTAGCCACAAAATGAAAGGACTTTTTAATGCTTGTACTCCTTCTGACTTCTACCAAAATAGGACAGTCCACTGTAGGAGGATTCCTGTGGAACTAGCACTTTGTGATGATGAAAAAAGAAGCTTTTGTAGTAAGGAAAACATGCCCACGTAATAGGCAGTCACTGAAGGTAAGCTGGAATTGTACTCGGGAGCTACCACTGAGTGGGACAGCAAATACCTGTCCCACTGATAGGCCCCAGGCATCTTAGCAAATGTACTGCATTACGTGCAGGTGCATGATACATTATACAAGGCACTTCAGCTAGTCTCTAGTAGATGCTACAGACCCTCCTAAAGCTGCAGTGTGCATTAAAATTAACTTCCCTGGACTTTGGGCCAGGCCCAAAGACAGACCTAGCTCTCCTAATCACCTCCAATTAATAATGTACTGCTTTTAAAATATATGCCCTGTCTAATGTAACTTACATGTCTGAACTTTAGGGTACCAGATTCTCCCCTTACGTATCTCCCTCTGGAGGATTAATCTGGCAGGATTAATTAGTTAATGTTGTGAATCACCTGAGTAGTCTGAAGTGCTAAATTAGTACTACAGACTAAAAAAGAATCTTGCCTCCATTGGGAATCCCACATGTCTCAGGAAGACCACTGCCTTGGGTGTATTGCTCCTCTGTCACAAGTGAAGGGAAGGGAACCAGGTAGCCCCAGAGGCCAAGTCAGACACGAAGTGCTTTAATCCAGCCGTGTGAGTTCAACTGAAAAGTGGGATTTCCCAAAGTGCTGATGAGTGCCCGATGCCCAGCACTAACTGCAGTCTGGCCCTTCTTATCCTTTCCTCCACCCTTAGCCAACCAGTGAAGGACACAGCAAGGCCCACCTGAAAAAACATCCCCAAGCAGCCTGTGCTGAAGTGAAAACCCTCCAGCAGGCTGTGTATGATTGTAAGCATGACTCAACCAGGTAATATTCTTCACCCCAGCTTTTGCATTTACCCATCAAAATTAATGTTTCTGTATTCTCTACTTGATGGTTTCTGAGCTTCTAAGGCCTCCTGTTCAAGTCAAGGGAGATAATCCTGTTTAGCTGGCTGGAGCCACAGAGCTAAAACGCAAAGCAGGTGAGCTACTAACTACAGCACATTAAAAAACATGAAGAAAAGATATCGTTCTTGTTGCTGATTCCATGGCAAATAGCTATTCTTCTGTAGTCTGGTTTTGTGGTAGAAAAGAAAAAGAAAAAAAAAGTTTGTCAAGGAAGACTGTAAAATGATTTTTTTTTCATTTTTGCTTTTGACTTCCTAGGTAAATGTACATATGACTTATGAAAGATGCAAATGTGCATATGACTTACGAAAGATGTTCTGAAATGGGCTGTTTTTGATTTTTTTTGATACACACACAAAAGTTTTCAAAAGAAACATCTTGTAGAGAGCTATTTATCAATAAAATATTTAATAAACTTATCTGTACAAAATATTAAAAAGGTTATTGAAGAGTATACAAGAATACTTATTTAACAAATATATACTGCTATATAATATATTCAAGAAAATATAGATTGCTGTTTACAGTTCATTTACAATCCAATATGTACAATCTATTTAAACTTTAGAATACATACAAACAATGCATTTACACCATCACTTACAGAGCTATCTTCTTTAGAGATATTTCACACACTTAGATCTGAAAATGCTGAACAAATACATGGATAGTTAAAAGGCACACACAGGGATACAAGTATTGCTTTAAAATTTAACTACTAGAGATACAGTTATTGGAAACATAAGTTGCTTTGATATTTTCCTTTCTGATCAAAGAAAAGAACACATAAATAAAACCATGACTGACCAGCAGAGAGGCTCATTTTGCCAAGGGAGCTCCAGAGAGCTTTGCCTTGACTTCCCAGAAAGAACAAGTGATGATAGGATGTGGAGCAATGGAGCAAACCACTAAAGTGAACGGGATGGGTGCTGCTACTAAATGCACTGAAAATGGGGAGCTCCAAGAATGGAGCCAGTGTCACCAGCAAAGAAATAGGTCCAACTCTTGTAAGCTTTTCCAGCAAGTGGCCACCATGCAACACGTGCCCAGTGACTCTAGGTGGACGAGGCTCGAGTTAATACCCTGAAATAAGAGCTGGGAGGAGATGGGTGTTCAAAGGCACTTGCACACTCATGGCCTGGAGGCTCACGGGAGCACGAGTTGCTCTGCTCTTCAGAAACTCAGACCCTTGTTTTGAAGAGCTATTAAAAAACCCACAGACCGATCTACTCACAGTAGACAAGGTGAATATAAGCAGTGTAATGCCACAGGCATGGGCCTCTGAGAAAGGACTGCATTGCAGTGAATCTAGAAGAAAAAGGATCCCAGGCTGCTAACCCTCCTCCCCACAACAGCTAGCCCATGATAAGAAGAACTGCCCAAAATTTAGGCTTTCTTTTTTTCCTCCTACACCTCCCCCCTCCTCCTTTTTTAAAGTATGATGGAGAAAGTGAATGAAACACCTTGGAGACCACCATCCCCTTTCCACAGAGACCAAAGCCAATGCCATGGCTCCCAGGGAGGCTCCAGGGTTGTACCAATGCTTTTGTGCTCATCGTTCCTCTCTTGGTGGAGACATGGACAACACTAGGATAGATTTATATCACCATAAAACAGACAGGAGGTCAGAATCAAGCACACCAAACCTCAATGAATCCTTTCCTCCTGTTGACTCCAAGTTAGTTACGAATATCCCATGGATTTGCCTGCTTGAGGCTGCAGACGGAACCCTGGACTCACTCTTCTCGGGCTTAACATTTCCTTTCTCTTGTCCTGCCTTCCTCATCAAATGCCAAGTGAGCCTGAATGCCCCCTAACAGGTAACTCATAATACAGACACAAATATAAAAGCATAAAAATGAACTCACTTAAACTGAAATTATAAGTAGTGATGAGGAAAAAAAAAAAGCAAACCGGAGAAACTGAAAATACCAATAGTTTTCATTTCAGGCCATTTCTGAGGTTAAGCTTTGGTTTAAGGTTTTCAATACTATCTACTTGAAAATGCTCTCCTGTCCAATACTGCACCTAACCTTTTCCACTCAGCCAGAAGTTAAATGCAAGTACATACAGGGAGCATGACCATAATTTCTTCCCACCACCATGTAAATCAGACTCCTCTCCAACACAATAAATTAAGGAGGACTGCTATAACACTAGTGCCAGTAAAAGGAAAAAGCTGTCTCACAGTTTACACATGTGTTGAGGTGAAAGGCTCTAAAATATCCTTAGAGATGTAGAGTTGAGCCCTTGGCTGGTGATTTACACCAGTAGAAGTTCCAATTTTAGGTCTTTTTTGCAAGATCCAGGAAACTTAACAAAACATCATAACAGAATATCAGAGATATCCATGCATTTCTGTATACTTAGCAACACACTCTTACTGAGTAAAGAGCATTAAAAGACTGAATGCAGGTGCTTTTTCAGGGAAGACAGAAGCTCATAACAAAATCTGAAGTGTTGTACACACCTATACGTTAGAATAGCCTATTCTTCTATCAACAATTAATTTAAAGACAGGAAGGCTGGAAGAACATTCCCTTACTACCCTTGCTCACTGGCTCCCATCCATCAGCAACACCCCATCCATAGGAGATTCACTCCCCAACTTTCCTATGCTTCGGTTTGCACAAGGACCAATGAGCAAGTAAGGATGATGCTGCAAGTACATCCCCAGGGAGCTGCTCTGCCTGGCACCCATGGGACTTTTGTGACCTCTTCACCTTTTCCAACTTGCAGAACTAAATACAAGCAGCACAAGTCTCACTGCATGAAGCCCAATTTTGCCCACAAAGGTTGGGGGGGCCCTACACCTTGCTAGGGAAAGGGGCACTACTGAAGAGGAAGAAATTCATGCTCTTAAGTGGGACACTCATGCCAGAGGGTACAGATAGCACATAATTTGGTGGCCATCTGAAGATAGTCCTGTGAGGTGGCCTGTGAGATAGTCCTTGGCATTCAGCAGGCTTTCAAATCCGGCCTGTGCATAGCTTAGTGCAAAGTGCTGGTTTAATGTATGTTTGGTAGCATGACTCCCTTGAAGGTAAAGCTCTGAAATGACTGCTGTGTGAGAGCCATCAGACTGTCACCATCACTGTCATCCCATATAGTTCTTTTCTCTCAACACATGGCCATGCTGCCCCAGGGCAGACAAAATAGGCCCCAGTATTTCAGGGCTGCTGACATGCTCGGCAGGAAGCCACTGCATTTCCCACAGTGTTTACTACAACATGAGGCTACATTAGCTAGTCTGTCAATGGATTGGTATCTCTGACATACGTGTATTTTTCTGCAATTATATGAATAACTGTAGACACTGCTGCTACGCACAACAAGCAGGTCAATCTGAAGCAGACAACAAAACGCTTGCTGGGCTTGCAAGGTGAGGCCACGCGCAACCCTGTGGTGCTCCAGGCTGCCAGGCAGCATGGCACATGTGGATCCACCAGTGCTGACAGGCAATAAAACCATGAAGGTGGATGGTACTACATGGGGGAAACCTCCTATGAGACTTCTCATCCCTCCAAGCACCCGTCTCTGTGCCAGGGAAAAGCATTTCCCTTCTGCCACTGGATTTGAAGTCTTAGTTTAAAAGTTGGGGGTAAGGGGGAGTTCTGACCCTGTTATTTTAAGAGCATTAAAAAACAATAAGAAAATAATATCTCTGCTTCTGATGAACTGGGTTTTGAGAGTGAGAAGCAGAAATCAACAAAGGCCCAAACCGGGCCCAAACCGATTTTACTTTTAACTGTCCCTGCTATTGGATACTACCGGACAGGGGCAACAAGGCCATGGCACAGATGGTGGCTCCATCACATGCTTCAGTTTTACAGACCTTGGTGAACCTAAGGTAAGGCACGTGTGCCAGCATGGTCCTGGGGTGCCCGCCACCCGCAAGAGCAGCTCCAGCCTGTTCAAAGCAGGAGAGCTCACTGCAAGTCTCAGGCTCCTCAGACCTTGCCCATGCAAGAGATGACAGAGCTGGCTCAGAGCAAACACAGCCCTTTTCAGACACTTCATACTCCTCGCTGCACTGTAATTATGTCCTGCAGATAAAAATGGTGCTGAAGGTCAAACAAATCCTCCAGGAGAATATTCTCTATATAGAAACTTTTTTTTTTTTTTACTGGAAAGGTTGTATAAATACTGCAGATGGAGAACTTGTAATTATCCATTAAAATCATTCTGAATCTACTGAATTCACATTTGTCCATAGCTGACCTCCAGTTTCCTATTTTTAACGCTTGAAGTTGCCCAAGAATCAGCCCAGGTAAGAGGCGGACGGTCAGAAATATATTTTGGGAACCATTTCTGCGGCTTTTGGACGGTGTTGCAGGGAGGTCCTGTGCAATTTAGCCTCCCTGCCCCTCTGCTCTGTGACTGGGAAGAGGAACAAGCAGAGCTACAGACAGAGCCACAAAAAAAGCTTCCCAGGCCGCCTCTGCCTGGGGAGCTCAGGAACCCCATGGCTGGCTCTGGGCCCAGACAAGCTCATCACAGCTAACACCTGATGTGTGGGCTCCAGAAACCGCTGCCCAGGCCTAATCCCTAATGGAAGTGCGGGCGCTGCTGCGGAGCTGGGTCTGCCCGTCATGGGAGGAGCTGCCTTCTCAGCGACAGGCAGGGCCTCGCGGGGAACCGCTCACCACCACAGTTCTCCCCAACCAGACAGGCACTTCATCTCGGATCAAGCTGCTGAAGCCTCTCTGCCACGCCTAAAAACCCTCACGTTCCTGCTCTGCGATGGAAAATGGCAGCAGGGAAGCCTGGTGGAGCCCTCGTGTCCTGGTCTCCACCAGCCACATACAATCCTGAGGGGAATCCTGTCCTCACGGCCTGCTCCTTCCTTCCACCACCAGCCATGGGAGCTCCTGCACCAAGGCCTCCTCCCATATGGCCCATTGTGCCTTGAGGATAGGTCATTGGCCACTAGTTTGGCCAGCGGACATGCTGGTGTCCACCAGCTGCTGAGGGCTATGCGTCTTGCCTAGGTCTAAACTATCCATGAAGCTCCACCCCAAGGAACTCGAGGGAAGAGAAGGGGTGAGAAAAAAAACATATATATATATATACATGTACATATATAAATTGTAGTTCCCTTCACATCAAGAGTCCCTTCACACCATTATTAGCTGCAGAGGGGAGGGCATTTGGGAGCATGTGGCTGCGCCCGTCCCACCTCATGCAGCACCCAGTGCAAACAAAATCTCTGTTCCACACAAACCACGCTGTCCACCCCCAGTTCAGTACCAAACACTGCCCAGGGACCTCGCTCATTCCCAAAACACACCTTTGCACAAGGGCAAAGCTACTCATCATTTAAAGGAACAATTTATGCTGAGCTCCTAAGTTACTACAAGTCTTTAATATTTCCATGACTGCACAAAACAGCCCTGCTTCCCCTCACTCCCACCACAACAGCAGCACTCGACCCTTTGCAAGCGAAAGGTCTGATCTTGGCTGCTCCAGGTTCCTGGGATAGAGAACTGGAAGAGGGATCGGTACTGTGAGGAGTGTGGGAACCACCTCTGACATGGAAGGTAGGAAGCTAGGCTGGAGCTTGGCAGGTCAACGGAGAGAGTATTTGGGAAAACGAGAAACCGTGTTCAAAACCTCTTCCCTGAGGGGCTGTGCATCTTCCCAGGTAAGTGGCAGATGGATGTTTTCATTCGCTGGGCCCCACTCTGTGCTTCAGATGGTGCAAAGCCATTGAGCCCTTGCTGTGGTTCTCCACCTGCTCTTCCAGGTGCATGAGCTCTGTTTCCAATGGGACTTCAGCTTCATCCCCTAGTTATGGGACCCTCTTTCCTGTCCCTTAGGCTCAAAAACTTCCCTCCCACAAGCTGCAAACAGGCCCCAATGGAACAACTTTAAGCCTCACCAGCTGGAGCTCAGCAAGCCAAGGCTGCTCACCCCACAGACCATTCCTGGAGCCCTTTTCAGCACCTTTCCTGGAAAGCTGCCACCAGGCCCTGCACAGTAACAGGATCTGGTCCTGCAGGGTATCACCAAGAGGGAGATCAGGTCTGGGGGTAAGGGAGCAGAATGGGTAAGTTTTTTTCCCCTAAGCCTTGCCTCAGGTTCCCGACACTCCACATTCCTCCAGATCTCCCAGGAAGCCATGAGCTTTGCTCCCAGTTATGTGACAGCTCCTGAACGGATAATGAAGGTGGGAAGCCATAGATTTGCAGTGAGAGAAACCTCCTGCTTTCGGGGCCAGACAGCAGATCTGACCCAGGCTGAGCTGACCATGCATGACATCTCCCCATTAGTAAAAGGCACTTGCAGACATCCATGAAAATTCCCCAGTCCTTGTACACTCGCAAGAGAGAATTCCCACCCACTGCTCCATCCCCTACGAGAAGAGTTCAGCTCAGCTTGGGAAATGAGGAGAATCCAACTTAGCTGGGATGCAGAGCAGGCAACCCGTGGTGGGAATGGGACAGGCAGCAAGATGGGACAGGCAGCACCACGGCAGCACCTGGCCCTCAGCTGAGCCCTGGGAAACCTGGCACAGGTGCTGGGGTCTCCCTTTGGGAAGACCTTGGGCAGCGGGACAAGCTACATCCTCGCTTCCTGTGGGAAGCGTTAGGAGTGCCCAGATGCTACTGCTGGCTCCACTTTTGCTTTAGGGCTGGAGGAGCTGTACGGAGACAGGAGCAGGACAGGGGTTTTTTGGAAAGGCACACACCAAAATGTGCACTATATATATATATTTATATATATAAAATAGGGCTGAGCTGTTAGAGAGTGTTTGTGGGAGAGGGAATGGAAAACCACCAAAATTGCTACCTGCAGCCACAGGTCTCCACAACCATGTCCTCATACTGTTTGTAAACCACGTTGTTACCGGAGTCTATGTAGAGGATGCTGATGGGGCTGAGCTTGGAGGGCACGCAGCAGCTGGGGGGAGTGGACTCAGGGTCCATGGAGTTCATCAGCGTCTGGATGATGGCGTGGTTGGTGGGCTCCAGGTGGGAGCGCAGGGGGAAGTCGCACACCCCCTCGCAGTGATACGCCTCGTAATCCAGCGGGGCGATTATCCAGTCATCCCAGCCCAGCTCCTTGAAATTCACATGTAGAGGCTTCCTGCTGCAGCGGGTCTTCGCCTTCTTCCCATGGCCTCTGCCCCCAGAGCGGGCGGCGATGGTGGTCCGTCTCCTCCTCCGCTTGGAGTGAGCCTCGCGGATGGGATCGGGGGGCTCCAGGAATGGGGGGCTTCCCAGGGCCTTGATCTTATCCCGTATCTCCTTGAAGAGGTTCTCCTTCCTCTGGGTGCGGGAGAAGGCGACGAGCAGGGCTCTCTCGTGGGGCTGCGGCCGGGGCTTGCTGAAGCCCAGCTGCCGGGGGGGCAGGAGCCGTCCCGACTGATCCGACACGATCCGCAGCAGGAAGCACAGCAGCTTTCCCGAGGGCAATCTCTCCTTCCGATCCCGCAGGGCTTCCCACACATCAAACACCTCCCATGTGGAGGAGCCAGCATCCAAAGCATCAGCAGCGCGGGAGTCCAGCAGCCGGGGCTCCTCGCCATCCCGGCTGGGGCAAGTGGACAGCAGGAGGTGGTGGAAGGTGCCCTCGGGGGACAGGGCCAAGCTCCTGTTCTCAGGAAGGGAGCGCAGGACCCGCAGCTCCGCACTCGTCACCTCCTCCGTCTCGGGCAGGCTGGAGATGTCGAAGAGGTACCACTGCTCCAGCGCGGAAAGGGAGGCATCTGACAGAGATAAAACAAACAAACAAAAAAAAAACCAACGAAATAAAGAGAAAAGAAGGAGTTAAAACAAGAATAGGAGGCTGAACCTGAGCGCTCGTCACAGAGGCACACCGGACAGCAGCGATCAGGGAGATGGTCGCCTTGCAGCGGGGCACATTGAGCATCCCAGCGGGGACAGGCAGGCTGCATGTCCAGCGCTCAGGAAAGTCAGCCCGGCTGCAGACATGGAACAAAAACAAGGAGGGGGGGACTGTGGGGGGAGCAATCACTCCAGGCAAGTGACTTCTTAGCGCTCTGCCCTGTGTCCTGAAAGTGGTTTTACTGTCATTGATTTCTTCTGCCCTTCTTTTCCCCCCACCTTCCACCAAGTAAAACGCCACGAAAGTCGTTCTGCTCCTCACAGGCAGACGTGGGTGCACACAACGGGGACGCACACACTGCCCCAGCGGGACCTGACAGACACACTCTTCAAAGAACCCATTCACTATTTTTGGAGGATCCAAAGCCCCAGGAGAAACAGTAGGAGTTTCTGTCACCAATGAAATATACTGGCTGTGTAAAATACAGAAAAGGGAGAACAGGAGATGCATGAGTTCTGGAATGGCTGGTAATTGTTTTTCCCTCTCTCACAATAAATCTGATGGGGGAATATCACCAGTTTTGCTTCAGTGCCCAGGCATGGCATTTCCCCAGATGTGCGAGGAGCAGCAGCCGTCGCGGTGCCCTTTCCCCGGGAGCCCTTCCCGTGGCCATCGGCTCCGCTCGCACTGCCCTCCCCACCCTCCTGCTGGGAAGCATTTCTTCCCCGGTCATTTATTATTATTATTTTTAAAGCTGATCTAAAATTCCTGCGAGGGGCAGATAAGGAGATGCCTTTGAAGATCTCATCTGGTTTCGTTTTACTCTCAAACGCCCAGAGCCCGTGCACAGTTTTTCCCAAGCCCGGAGCCGGGCAGTGCCCATGAGGACATGGCATATCTCAGCTCAGCTCAGCTCAGCTCAGCTCAGCTCAGCTCAGCTCACCTCAGCCCCGCGTTCGCCGCCGTCCGGGGCCGTTTCCCACCCGCCGCAGCAGCGGCCCCAGCTCCGCGGAGCGGGACCGGGGGTCGCGGGGGCTCCCGCCGGCCGCGGCTGCCGGGCCCGGGCAGCGGCGGGGTCAGGAGTCTCCGTTCTCTTTCAAACGACGGAGTTTTCCCCTTTTTTAACTAACTTATTTATGGGCCGCCCGCAGGCGAGGGAGCATCCCGGCGAGGATGCCCCGTCGGTGACACGGGTGACACGGGGCGGCCGATGGGACAAGCGGCTCCGCTCCGCGCCGGGCGGGCTCCAGCGCTGCTCCCGGCCCCACTCCGCGCCCGACCCCGCCATCCGCCGCCCTGGCGCCTCCGGGTGCCCTGTCCCGTCCCGAACCGTCCCGACCCGACTTGTCCCTCAGCCCGGTCCCAACCTCGCTGTCTGGCCGCATTTCTGGCTATTCCCAGCGCCAGTCCCCAGCTCAGTGCCATCCTCAAGCACAGCTCCAGCCGCATCAGCTCCATTCCCAAGGTCAACTCTATACACAGCCCCAGCGCATCCTTAAATCCCCACGCACCGTCCCAGCCTCAGCCTCGTCCCCATGGACAGCACCGAGCTCATTCTCACACATCCTATCCCCATCACTGCTCCTGTCTCCATCCTCATGTGCTTCTCCATACACAGTCTCATGTCCATACTGAAACCCGGTCCCCATGCCCAAACCCTGGCAGTCTGAGTCCCATTCTCATCTCCATGCTCAAACCCGGGTAGTCTAAGTCTCATTCTCATCCCTGTGCCTAAAACCATGCATAGCTTCATCCTCCTTCAAGAAGAGCCCAATCCCTCTGTACGTGAAGTCCCTTGCCCACCACAACCCCATGTCCATTTCCACACAAAGTCCCAAATCCATCTCCACGCAAACTCTTAAGTACACCTCTATGCACAGCCCCATCCCTCTCCATGCAAAGTCCTGGGTCCATCTCCATGCAAAGTTCTGTGTCCCTCCGTGTGCCCAGCCCCGTGTTCCTGTCCGCTCCTGTCCGGTGTCCCTGTCCGCTCCTGCCCCGTGTCCCTGTCCGCTCCTGTCCGGTGTCGCCGTCCGCTCCTGCCCCGTGTCCCTGTGCCCGCCGTGCCGGCGGCGCTGGGCGCCGCACTCACCGCTGCGCGCCCGCTCCGCGAAGCCCGTCACGGTGTCGGCGCGGCGGGCGGCGCCGC
>JAUBOD010000408.1:411580-422825 GCA_032353885.1 Nothura maculosa | reverse complement strand
ACACAGCTACAGCTTTTTGCAGAGTTTGCCAACTGATGTAGGCTGTTTTGACACTGGTATTAAGGTGATAATTCTACCTCTAAATTTGATGCAGGCAAATGCCCACTTTGCCTTCCAGCATGTCTGCTCCTACTCACTGAACACTTACATACAGGTCCAGGCTCCTGTGAGCAACTCAGCAACTTGAACATGGGCATCTGGTTCCACTTGTGAGACCCTGGGTCCTCACTACAGGTTAATTTCCTCCCTTGCACAAGCGTATCCTGATAGAGCCTGGGAAGGGAAAGCACCTTCCAAGTTATCAGTTTTCCATGATTCCTGGATCTCCCTTTGAACTTCTCAGTTAAGCACAGTCCAGTTCACCTTAGTGTGTAATGCTTGGGCAACATTTATCACTCCAGTTTTGTAACTGCTGCACCGAACACCTATCTGTCTGCTTTCAGCAAAAACTTCAGACACATGAAGGGAGAGTGTCCAGTTGTAGGACCAGTTGTAGGACCAGCTAGGGTAACAAGGTCTCTCAAGGACATCATCCCTTTCTACAAAACCTCCAACACTCATACTGTATCCTTTATCCATCACAAAACAGTTGCTACTTTTTTAAAATGAGTGTGATAAGGAAGCAGGTAGGATAGATTCATATCTACAACTTAAGTGTGAGATGTGGAAGATGCCATCAGCTGTAACACTCTTAGCTCCAGTGACTGTGCTGATTTGGTTTTCAACTACTGTCACAGGTGCTTATATATCTAATGCAAATATGGATACCAACTGAGTGACACCCAAGTCTCAGGATGGGACTTGCAATCCTTTGGGCTTGACTGACGTGTCTATGGAGACATTGTATATTGAGATGTACTTGGGATCCAAGAAATCACCCTGGCAATGGAAGACATGGCACAGCACCGACTGAAGACCCACAGCCCTCTGGGGCAGTGGCAGGTGGGATACCCCAACATGTCTTCAGTGGCCTTAAACCATAGAAAACAGCTGAAATGAGGTCTGAACACCTCATGTAGTTGTTAGTTTCGCTTTACAGCCGCTGGAGGAACATAAGCATTTTTAGGGCACATTTCACCTCTTCTTAAAGTAAACACCTGAAACAGCTGAGAATAATTAAGTCCCAGAAACATTCTTTTCTCCATAGACTACAAAGCAAGTCTACCTGATAAACACAGAAGAAGATGCTGAGGGATCAATATATAATGTTATGCGAGATTAATCACACTCTCTGTAGCTAGATAGGAAAGCTTATTGCTTTATAACACCTTTACAGTTGTAATCAGAAATATATTAATTGATAATACTGATAATACAGAAGACCATGAGTGTGACCCTGGAACGAAGAAGTCATCGTCAGTGACATTTTAAGTGGAAATCAGAGGGTGGGAGCTGACAGATATAAAAATATATCTGCTGTAAAAATTCAGTGAGCAAACTTCAGACCCTGAATCAAATGCTATTGATGAAGAGAGATACCTCCTTGAGGATGATGAGGAGAGTACCCCTACTCATCACCACTGTGTAGAAAAGATCATTGGCAAGGTGGGTTGCACTGCTTGTGCTGTGAGGCAGCAGCTATCTGCAGAACTCCATGGACGGCTAGGAGCCTCTATTCTGGCTCTCTGTTACCAAGAAACAGTTGGGTGACCATAATCTCTCTCTCCCAACAGCTACCAAATCAGTCATCTTAAATTCAAAACAGATCAGCAGAGCTAATGTAAACAAGTTTATCAAAAATCTGTGATTTACATCCCTTTTACTTCCCACAACAACTCCAGCCCCATCCTTTTACTCTTTTCCAGAAATGTCTTAAGTTCTTCTCATTTTCCCTGCTTTCTCCCCCTGCAGCAATGCCTGTGCTGTGTCTGCACGAAGGAGGCACACAGCAAGTTATGTGGCCTACTGAAAAGCCAAACAAAATAGGTATCTGCTGAGTTTCCACTTCAGTCTTTCCCTTAGTGGGGCACAAATTTTGGACTCTTGTCAATCCAGCTGACAGGTTTTACAATACATGGAGGAGCTGCAAGACATCCAGCCTTCTTTTTATTTGCTTAAAATTGGCAAACAGGTTGTTTCAACATTATTAGTTGAGGAGTGAATAGATAGACTGGCAGACACATGGAATGACAGGCAGACAGAGCATTTGCACAGAATTTCTTTTGTTAGGAAGAGATGATGAAGAATAACACAACACTCTCCCACCACTTATCCCCTTCCTATTTTTTCTCATTAATTCAAAATTGTGAAATTGTTCCATTTGGGAGAATTTCAATCAGGTCTAGAATCACTCATAAAGTGGAGGAAGTGTTCCAGCAATGTGTCTGAAAAGTAACGTAATTTTAAGAAGAAATCTGGGAGCAAAATCTGGGGCCAGCTCTACCCCCAGCTCAGATTGGACTGGGTTGGGTAAGTTCAGGAGCAAAGTCCCGGCCTCACACTGGGAAACACTGGGACCGTTTCCCACTTTCCTCCACTTAGTGAGGGGCTTCATCTCCACACTTCACACAGGTGATGAACATCCAACACTAGGTTCCAAAGCCAACCAGCCTGGGACAGGAGCTTTCTTCCAGTGCTACCATACTCATCATGCTCATCCATCCACACTGGGGATTTATTTTCTTCCATATGCCTGACAGTTTAGCTGCCTGTTCTTCTTGTTGGATGTATGAGGAATCTTTCCCAAACTCTGCTAGCAGCTTATTGACCCATACAACTTAATGGCCCATTGAGAATGACCAAAGGAAGGGTGCTGGGAGGTTCTCGGTGTCCAACTTGTCCAACTGCTGTGAAGCTGGTAGGATTCAATGATAGTTTAAATAGACCTTGGGCTTTTCCTTATCTCCATCCAAATAGAGTAGTACAGGCATAAACATCCCCAGAGCTTATTTGGTAGGAATGAGGAGATCCAAGGTAAAGCCTTGGGGAACAGTCTAGGTCAGGTATGTGGTGTGCAATTGAAAAATTTGGTGACATATCTGGGACTCTATCCACTTTTGTGGTTGCTGATCATCCCTTCACTTTTTCTTGACCTAGAAAATTCGCCTTTTACTGTACGCACATAAAAATCTAATTACCCTAAACTATACTTTGTCTTTGGGAAGAAATTCCATCTTTTGTAGGTGTGTTTGTAATATAAGTAATTTGCTGTATTGTAAGACTTGGCTTGATTAAATTTGGGAAAAAATGAAATCTCCTTTTTTTCTTCTTCAAGAAAAGCTACTGTGAAATTTATCCATGATTTACATAGGACTCCCAAACTTAACAGAGACGTGGAATTTTAATTACAGACCTACAGCAGGAAAAGAAGTAGGTCTATATTTCAACAGAGATTACCTATGGTTTCTCATAGATTAATCCTGATATGTGGCTTCTGATATTACAGGCTAATTGTTTAAAAAGGAAAAAAATATGAAACATAATGAAGAACAGCAATATAATTCTCCTCTCATATCCCCAGAATAAATCTGAGTTTAAGAGGTGTACAGATTAAAGGGCTGCCTTGACAGGCTATCAACAGCCTTACCACATCACATAACAAGAGTGAACTTTAAATCTCCCAGTTCAGTTGCCTTTGAAACTCATAGAGAATCCCAGTTCTAATATAAAATCTCCTAGTGGTTCACATCTGGGTTCTGTAATTGTCATCTGAAAACAAATAGGGGTGGAAATGACAAAGTGACAGGTCTTCTCACTGGAATCCTATTACCCTATTGATTTTTTTCAGTATTTAAATAATATTGTATTTCTCCCAATATAATCTAAGTCTAAAAAACTTTCATATTCAGCTTTTAAACTTTGAACTCATAACCAATTTATTTTGTTTTTGAACACGCTTCTATGTCCTTGTATTTTTTCCATTTTATTTACTATACCCTAAGTAGGGCTCTGATTTCTCCACATCCCACTTACAGTTACGAACCAAGGGTTTGCAAGCGGTTTGAAATTTGGTGGACAATCCCCCCCGGGGCCTGTGAATTCGCTGCTGCTTGCCCTGCTAGCTTGGGACAGATCAAAAGCGAATACAAGAGCTGCCAAGAATCACACACAGCCTGTGCAGATGCCGGCATCTCACCGAGCCTACACCACGGTGGGAGATAAACACTGCCCAGGGGTGCAATCCTGGGGTCAAATCCCTGCTGTTGGAGGGCCCCCACCCCATGTGCCCTACATTGGCTGTTGAGTGGCAGATGGAGATGAATCTCTGAGGTTGCAGCGCATTTGGGTTGCACTGAACAAACAGATCTGGTCTCCAATCACTCAAGATTTCAACATTTTCCTCCTTGCTTTAAGCCTTTTGGGAAAGGTCAGGGGAAAGGTCTGTAGATGTCATGTGTGCTATAGCTGTCCCCAAAGCACTCCTCATGCTGCCCAGGCCTCCCGTTCCCTGCTCACCTAATGGGCATCCTATTTGCCAAGCGGTTCCCAAGGAGGCCATGATCCAGCTTTCAGCTATCTCACAGGCTTATGTCCACAAGTTCTGCAGCATACCACCAGCCTTCAAGCCATCTGGGCTTCTCCAAATCACACAAAACTCTGAAACACATTTTAAACTGGTGCAGCAAGCTTTGGAGTCATGTCTAACATGGGAGAATAAATGTGTTTGTGACCTTGTCTGGAGACACGTCAGAGAGGGGGACACATTTCCAAACTTCAATATATCTCACATGGGATCTTCAAACTTCAATATATCTCACATGGGATCTTTTCCCACCCCACTCCCACTTGGTGCCCATCAGCCCTTTTCTTATTGAGGGAGGTAGCTGAGAGAACTCCTTTGAGTTATATTTCTTTGAAATGCTCTTAGTTTAGCTATTGGGAGTAAAGATGTGTATGAAAAGTAAATATAAAAGTCAGGCCTAATGGCAAATGCACTCATATCATTGTCTGTCTTAGCTTTGTTGAAAACTCCAGTGTAACTGTAATCAGAGTCAGGAGTTGAGGGTTAAAGTGGAGTCAGTGGAATGACCCATGCAAGTAAACTGTTCCCAGGCATGAGTCCCAGGCTGGACACTGGGCTCCCAAAGGGTTAGACACAGCAAGGCGATTCCCGTAGCGACTCTTAGCATCCCATCCTTGGTTATAAATTGTATTTGAGTGCTCTCTAGTGGACAGAAAAATTAATCCAGAGGCAAGAACAACTAATCCTCATCTGCCCTCACCCAAAATACCCTTATCCAGGTGTCTGACGCATTTGGGTCTGCTATAGCTACATACTATGGCCCTGAGCTGGGTTTCTGGGAGCAGAAAAGCAGGCAGCTACTATGGAATGAAAGTACAAACAATTTTTTAGCCCACAGGAGGGACTTATTAAGGAGATAGATAGGGGACAATGAGGATAACGATTTATTTAGCAGCTACTCCTGGACCCCTCTGCTCTGAGACAGCTTGGCCAGAGCACCATTCACTGTTGTTCTGAGTCAAAAAGTGCTTGTTTCATAGTGTGATGACTCACTAGACATACTGGGGACTTGACTGCTTTAATATGATGAGAAAGTTTTTATCAATCACATGGAAGTCAAAACACGATGTAGGTCGCCATGCAGTTTCCTTGAAGGTGCAGCCAGATCTTTAGAACTGTATTATGAAACCCAAATATTCAAGAAGTGTTCCATAATCATGCTATTTAAAAATTATTGCAATTGGGATATACCTACATGTGGGATCTGTGTTTTGAGTTCTAAGAATAACTCATCACATTTTCCTTTTATTTCTAGGCAATAAAGACAGCTAAAAGATTTTTGATAATGATGACAACTGCTGAAAAGTGCTGTAGTAGGGATAGAGGTTACATGAATTTCTCCTTAAATTCCTTGTTTAAAACTTGGTTTCTCTGTTACATCTCTGTTTTAGAAAGCTTTTACTTAAGGTATTCAGATTGAGTTCATCTGTCAGCAAGAACTCCTTTTATATGGATACTTCCTAATGCTAAGATATCTTGAAACGTCTACAAATGAACCTCTTTGAACCATTTACTAAGGTTAATTTACTTGTCATATATTCACTCTTTGTCACTTTCTGGAGACATTTGACTGAAATATTTTGGGCCCTCTCATCTCTGAATGCTTTCTTCAATTTTCCACAGTTATCTAGGTCTTAGCAAGCATCTGATCTGACATTACCTAGTCAGAAATCATGAAGACTCTGTTAAGTATTATGCATCTCTGCAATAAAAGTAACAGGATTGTGTCTCGGAACGTATTCCCAGTCATTAAGAGTGTTCTGACAGAGATGTGTCAGCTTTGCATAGTTTAGGCTACTGAATGTTGACTTCATGAATGTGTTTCCATTGATTAAGGGTCCAGGAAGGAAGGGCAAGGAAGAAAAACAAACAAACAAACATAGCTCTTTTTATTTTCCTACTCAATATTTGTGAATTAAGAGACACAAGGAAGGCCACTAGTCCCAAAGAAAAGAGCCCTGGGGATTTGAGATTCTCTTTCTCCCTCTTCAGCTCATATACAACTGGGTTGAGACAAGAGGGACCTGTACAGGTGAAAGAAGTAGCTTAGGGTAGCCCTGGTATTAGCAGAGAATAAAAATTTTCTTAATGATGTTACAGTCTTACTAGTTTTGGTTTGTGACACGTCTTCCTCAGGTCTCCAAAGGATGAGATCTGCAAAGGAGTCCCGCTGCCACCATACCTGATGGTCCAGGCACAGGGTATCTGATCAAAATGTATGGGCTCTTCTTTCTACAAGCAAGAAGAAAAAACGGGGCGGGGGAGGGGGGGAGAAGGGGGACAAGGAAGGGAGAAAAAAGAAAAAAATAGGTCCAGAAGAAATTTTCCACCTAGCATGAGAAAGAACCCAGAAATGCTATTCTAAATATTTTGTGGTGTTGCTTTTGGAAAAGGAAAGGCTGATTCTCAAGTGTTGCTGGGTCCACCAAGCAGCTCTGCCTGCATGTGTCAGGTTGGCTACAGGCAGGTTTGGTTTTTCATACACCTTTTATGCTGAGATTCCATGAGAAACTCTCTCTTCCCAACTACTCAAACAAAGACTTTCTTTTACCAAATGGATTAGTCAAAAGCAAGGACATCTACAGCACATTCCACAGCGTGGCATCGAGTTGGATTTTAAATATCTCGAGAGAGGAGACTCCACAACCTCTCTGTGCAACATTTTCCAGTGCTCTGTCATCCTCACAGACAAGACATTTTTCCTTAAGATGAGGAAAAACAATGAGGCAAATGTGATTTGTGAGCAAATCACAAAAAAAGAAAAAAAAATGCTTGGACTTCTTTGCATACATATTAACACAGCATACATTCCGTTCAAGATCAAAGGCAGAGCCTAGAAGCAGTGCTGGCTCAGACCAGAGATGTCCATGTAGGAGAAGAGTCTCTGTTTTCATGTGATTCAAGCAGTGGTTCTTCACACTTATTCACTCACCTGGAGACCGAAGCAGTGCTCCTTCGCAACCAGGTATATGACTGTTTAGGAGACACTAGTGCTTTTGGTAACTTCATGCCAGGGCTTTCTAAGCAGTAGCAGTAGCAGTAGCAGTATGAGAACAAGCCATATCTCAAAAGCTGAGTGTTTTGGTAGACTGTGGCAGCACTGCCAAGCGAAGCTTCTACACGAGGAAGGTTGTAGCTAGAGAGGCTGCTGGGTTGTGCTATCTACCCTCGGTCTAGTAAAAAGTGTCCATTGGCAGTAGCAAATGAGAGAGAACTCGGAGGATTTAGGAAGGAACTGCACCGTGTTTTATGATATTGGGTCTGTTTTGCCTCTGAGAAGTCACCAGAATTTGAATGTCCTCTCTCCTTGTTTTGTGAGAAACAATAACTGGTCAGTATTCACTGCCTTCATGCCACCCATAATGTTAGAGGCTTCCAGAACATTCCCAACCCCTTCATCTGTTTCTCTCCAGAAGCAAAAGTCCTGATCTAGTTATCGGGTCGTCACCTGGAAGCTGCCTCAGTCCTGGGGCATCCGTCACTGGTGGCCATGGCAGGGCCACCGCACCCCCTGCCTTTTGGCATACACACACATACTGTGTTAGCTGCTGCTTCATTTCCTCTTCCTTTTCTTCTCCTTCCCAGTGTTTCTGTAGATTTTTGCTTTGATATTAAGCTGCGAGCAGCAAATAGCACCAAGACGTGTCCTGAATGAAGCTGTTTTTTCCTCATTGTCGTAGAGCCAGCACCTGCACGTGTGGGTTATCACAGGAGTTGTGGGTGCCATGATGGCAGCACAGGGGGTAACTGAGCACGCAAGGTGCTTCCCTTCCAAAATGAGCTTTGAGGATGCGTCTGCACTCCTGAGTGACCCGATTTCCAGGGAACCAGGGATCCCTGTTATCTCCATATGGAAGTACAGCCAGGCCGGGGCGGGCTCTGGCACAGCACGTGCAGTCCCGGGGCAAAGGTCTGCCCTGTGCTTTGCAGCAAAGACACAACTGCTGTGTCCTGGACAAGGCACCCGGCAGCCAGAACCGTTCGGGATTATTTTTAAATTTATTAGAGTTAATGCTGCACAGTGCTCTTATGCTAGTTATTTCAGGCAAATCCAGCAGGGGAATCAGTATGGCTCGTTTCCACACTGCAGCAGAGTGTATATTTCTTATAGAGACTTAAGGGAAATGCTTTTATCCGTTAGGAATAAAGAAAACAAAAATAATTTAAAAAAAACCTGGGTTTCGTTGCCAAACGCTCAACCCAGCGGTGTAGTCGTGGCCGAGTGGTTAAGGCGATGGACTAGAAATCCATTGGGGTCTCCCCGCGCAGGTTCGAATCCTGCCGACTACGGCCGGTCGTTTCGTTTTGTGCTCCCTTTCCGCGATCCCTTTTCTGCCCGATCCGCCCCAAAGGCGAACATCCGGCGGGCGGGCCAGGCCAGGCCGGGCCGGGCCGCCCGGGGGAGCCGGCGCCATGCAGCACAGCCCGGCGCCCGCCGCGCTCGTCACCACCAGGTAACGCGGCGGAGGCGGCGGCCTCTCCTCGCGGAGCCGCCGGGCGGGATCCGGCTCCGATCCTGACCCGTTGAAATCCGCGCCCGTGACCGGGAAGGGGGAAAGCACGGCGGCCACAACCTTCCCCGGCCTGTTTGCTTGTTGTTTTCTCCTAAAAACAGTCCTAGGTTTATTTGTTTTATCTTAGTTTTCGTGCAAAGTCGCGAGTTTGCAGCGTGAGGGAGGAACGTGAGGGGGTTGGGAAATGGCGGGGCGCCCCAGTGCCCGTGCCCGCCGCCGGAGGGTGCTGGGGGTTGCAGTGGTTTTGTTTGCTCTTCCTAAATATTTCAGTTGGGCCAGAGTTAATGAAATCCCGCCTTAGGAGTTGAAAAAAAAAACTCAGAAAATGGTCTTATAATCCGCAAGGGGTGGGTGAAATCAGCTGCTTCCGATCCCGTGCGTTCCCGGTGCTGTGGCCAGCAGTACGCACTGTGCTGGGATGTGTGCAGAAACGCTGGCTTTGGGTGTTTTTGAGCTGGGGAAACGTGTGTTTTCCTGCGCTGGGTGAACGGCGCTCCAAGGAAGCGCGTGTGGTGGCTTTTATAGGGTAGTGAGCACCTTATTTACTTATTTCTTTCCCCTCGAGTTGTTTTGAGACCACGTGATCCGTGTTGGCCTTAACGTGAGCGACTGTAGTGCCAATTCACGGATCTGGAGTCGTGTTCCCAGCTCCTGGGGTGTGAGTTGAGCAAAACCGCTTCCGTCGCCTTGACGTTCCCGGAGCAGGAGAGCAGCCGCTCCCATCCTTGGGTGCTCCATGCTGTGCCAGGGCTGCGGGAAGCTCTGTCCCGAGCTGCAAATGCTCCCGGCCCAACTCACGTCTGCGCTTTTGAGGGCTACTTGGTGCTACTTGGGGGCTACTTCTCACCCTGGAAATGGAAATCTCTGATTTGCTTTTCAGCTGGAAAACTTTGCTCATAGAGAACTGTCTTATTAATAATGCTTTTGGGAATAAAATTAGATGTATGTGTGTCTACAGGTGAAAGGCTTTGGCAAATAAGTTGTTTTTTCTTTCTTTCAGTTTGTGAGACAAGATAACTGGATAGTTGTATTGGGAAGTAGAGGGACTGTTTTTCTTGCACACACAACTCCGCAGTAGTCTCTCTGGTCACTGGATTTACATCCATAATTTTGTTTTCCCTCTTAGCATCACTCTCATCTCGACCAGCCAGTGCAGAAAACACCTTGATTCAAACACAAAAAGGCCCCACGTTATGCAAGTCCAAAGACATGATGAAAAGCTGAGAGTCTTCCATGGAGCGTGGGAAGGGGCCCATTGAGTTGAGCTGTGCACAACCCATCTCCTCCCTGCCACGCTGGTCTCATGGGCTCTGATAGTGCAAAGGGCTTCAGCAGAGCCTCTGGGAATGGCCCTGCTGTATCCACGTGGAGCGCTTGGGATACGAGGATACGAGGGGGATACGTGGAGATGCCACGTGCATCGGTGTCCCTTGAAAGTGCAACTTAAAGACAATTGAAACAGAATTAAATGAGGAATTGGAGCAATAAACCTATGTGCCCAACATCAATAGCCCTTTTCTCTCTCTCTCTCTCTCCATTTTGAGCTACAAATGTAGGGAAATTGTGCATGCTGCAAAAATTAAGAGCCAAGCGACGCTCTGTCTTGGCATTTGTAGCTGCTGCGTCCTTTTGGGAAACAGCAATAATAGCACAGTAAGAATTAAGACTCTGGGGTTTGCTTGTTTTGTAGCTAAAGCATTACAAGAACTAGAGCGTGCCTTGGATATTATCTATCTGAGCTTCCTTGCTGATTTCACTTGGTTTAGAATCATAATTTCCTATTAAGAAATGAAATCATAGTCCTGTTGCTGTGGCAGAGATGGGAGTGATAGACGTGCTGTGAGGGAAATGACACTGAAAGCCCTCAGGAGGCATGTGGCAAATAAACAAAAATGTGGCTAATTCTCTTCCTTCTGCACTTTTCCCAGTATAGACGTTTTAGTTGAGACTTAACAACTTTAAAATAAAAAGCACCAGCATAAGTAAGGTATTTTATGACATTTTTAGAACTCTAATACAGCAGCACTTAAAATAGCGTTGAATGTTCTCGATACGTTTGCACCTGCTGGATGCTTTACACTAAATGAGGTTGTCCAGTTTCTCCATTTTGTCTAACAATCAACTATTACATATTATATAGCAAATATATTTTTTTTATTTTGGAATTGGGAGGCCAGAAAGGATGGCTTTCTGGTATTTTATTTTATTTTATTTTATTTTATTTTATTTTATTTTATTTTATTTTATTTTATTTTATTTTATTTTATTT
>JAUBOD010000408.1:374451-387783 GCA_032353885.1 Nothura maculosa | reverse complement strand
CCTTCTCTGGAGATCTTCCAAACCCACCTGGATGCCGCCCTGTGCCCCGTGCTCTGGGTGTCCCTGCTGGAGCAGGAGGGTTGGATTAGATGATCTCTGAATGTCCCTTCCAACCTCAGCCATCCTGCCATTCTGTGGTGGCCGTGGGTGGATAGAGAGGCACAAAACCCTTCTCTTCAAAACATGTAAATAGGAATCCAATTAAAAAGAAAAAAAATGGTGACCTATGTCAGCTCTTTTTCTGTTGACCACAGCAAGCAGCTCCTTGGCAGCTGCCTTTGCAGAGCCTCAGTGTCTTGTGCAGGAGGGCGAGTTTTGTCTCTCTAGTGCTTCCTCCTGTGCCTCTTCCTGCAGGCTGAACCACAGCAGCCGCTGCAAGAGCACAAGTAGCATTTGCTTCATGCAGTAGCCATATGCATGGCCTGGAGAATATTCCACTGGGCAACTTTAACTGCCCTCTGTAAAAATAAATATCCAAAGGCAAGAAAGCTGCACTTTTATTTTTGCGGAAGCGGGTTTGATCTTGGGATCGGCGGGAGGAGGTGGCAGTAGCATTCAGCTCCAGCAGTGTCTCACCGTGTCCTTCTCGATTTTTATTCCTGCGGCGCCGTCTCTGTGTTGTGACCATAGAGTTATTTTCCCTGGGTGCAGCAGGTAGAACAGCAACGAGGAAGAAATGACCCCTGCAGAGTGCGTGGTGAGGGAGGGACCCTGGCTGAGGAAGAGGATGGAAAAACAGGCCCAGCTTTGTCTTCCTTCTTCAGTTTGTGCCAAGACGCCGCTGTTTTAAAGCAGTCCGTGTCCGAGCACGGGTGCCACTCGGCCGCTGCAGGAGTCTGCTCACCACCGTGGTAACCAGCACTTCTCGGGCTTCTAATAAGCAGTCTAGATGTAGTGTGACAGGTATGTCAAGCAAGATTGTAGACTGGAGCATGATTTGTATTTTGCCATGGTTTTCATGGACTCTGCAGGTACTAAGCAAAAAAAAGGAAGGAGGCTTGAGGCAGGGTTTCCCACAGAGCCTCTAGAATTAGAGATTTTTAGAATTAGGGAGAGACCAGCAGTTTTCAGAGGCAAACATCCTCTTTCGTTGATTTATGAACTAGAAGCTGCTCTGTTCACAGGCAACTAGCAGCCAGAGCTGGGCCCACCTCCCTCCTTGTAGCCATTGGATGAGGTGAGGAGCAGCAGCACCGTGGGAATCATCTCCTGCTGAGGAGCCCAGTGTGAGGCCAGAAGATGTGGTGATACCAGCAGTTGCAAATCGTATTAAATTTGACTTAAGAGCTGTGAATGTCCCCCTGGAAAAGTGCCATCAACTAATCACATGTTCAAACATATTTATCAATTCAACTTTTTTTCCAAAAATTGCTCAGAAGTGACTAACACAAAACTAAGTTATATGTTCACTGTGGGTTTTTTTTAAATTTTTTTCCAACATTTCAGTGTTGAAGGAACCAGTCATTTTTCTCCAAAATGGTTGCTATTTGCATTTGTCACTTGTAAGTTATAGTTGTAAGAATTCTCACTAAAACATTTAAGGTAATTGTTGCTCTAAGTGCATGCATTTGGAGACCTTTAAATGTCACATCTGTCTTTTTCCAGAATGTTATGTCTATGGAAGGTAAAATGGAAAGGGAAGAGTCTGAATAAAAAGATGAATTGAATCCATGTTAGTTGTGGGGCAATATTTTAAGGACTGTCATACCCGTAGAACAAGCAGCTTAGGGTTATCACTGAAACTAAATTTCATTACTATAAATTTCCAATCTGTGAAGCCTTCCTGTTTGTGTTTGTTCCTTGGTCTTTTGAGCAGGTAGCAGATACATATTCAGTACAGGGCTTTTTTACACTATCCTTATTTCTGCTAGATTGACTTTATTGGTGAAGCTGCTCAGTCATTTTGTGAAGAATGTCTCATAAAAGGACAATGTTGGTAGGTTGATTTCATTATAGTTGTCGCACTCATATTATTGTCATGTTCCACATTTTATTGCCTAGTTACTCAGCATGAAGACAACACTTTACAGATATGCAACACAGTCCTTGTCCACTGACTTCACTGTCTTAGGAGCTACAGACCTATAGCAATCATTAATTAGTGTAAAAGAGTGATTTTTTTTCCCTTGGAGTATAATTTTTAGAGGGTCAAGCCATAAAAATGGGGCCTGTTTCCTTAAGTAGATCTGTTCACATGGATAGTGACCTTGAAGGATTGATCGAAGATTAACATCTGATAGAATTAATACTAGGTCTCAACTCTCCTTCCTAATTCTTTCCTGATAAAGCTTCCTTTACTCAAAGAAAAAAATATAAAAACAAAGAAAAAATATAAAAGAAGTTTAATATGTTTTTTATTTTATATCAAAAGTAACTGTTAAAAATCCATGTTTATTTTTGATGGTCAGTTATTATAGCTTTTTATCATTTCTGATGAGGTGCAACCTCTTCCCTTTCTTTCCTTCTCTAACTTGCTTATCGTTACTTCTCAGTTTTGTCCTCTTTGTTTTTTTCACTTTCCTATTGCAGTTTCATGTTGCTCCTCCAGTGGCAGCCTGTAATATTTTTCAGAAGAATAAAACCAATAATAACCTAGAGACTTAAAAGCAGGAGCAAAATGATTCTAGAGTAAAGGTAGGAGAGTAGCAGATGCATGATGCTAGTACAGGGAAGGAGAGTGCTGAAGAGGACCAAGAGCTTTCACTGATAGCCAAGGAAAGAAGACAGTACTGCAGATGCTGGAGAGCAAGCTAGAAGTACCAGATATTGGCCAGAAATCTTGCAAGCAAAGCCAAGAAGGATGAGAAATGGGAGGAAGGTGGTATAGGAAAGGCCAAGACCGGGCACAAGAAGAGAAGGTGCTGCAGAAGAGGGAAGCAGAGCCAGAATCAGTGTTTTAGTTCCCTTCGCAGTTTAAAATTCAGTTTTATCAAGCATACCAATAAAGAAAAAGAGAAGTAGAGATGATGTCCTTTGAGTGCAGATTTTATCATCATTGTTCCCGCTGTGATGCTGTTTTACGAATCCACAGCACAAAGAGCAAGACGTGAGTGTCACTCCATGGCTGCAAAAATGAAAAATGGTTCTCGTTTCATCCCTCCTGGTTTAAGGTATCTAGGGGGCCTAAGGTACAGATATGTCTGCTCTCTCTCTGTGAGAAACAAATACAGTGCAATCCCTGTCAGCAGGAGACAGGACATAGGAGCTTCCATTCTGCCAGTCCCATTTTTAGGAAAAAATGTGTGAATTTTCACGTCTGTTTCTTAGCCTTTGGTAAACTGTTAGTGTTAACCAAGCCTGTAGTCTTATAAACAGAGGGAGGAAAAAAAGCAGTATGATTCTGGCAAAACTTCAGCAGTGATCACTCGATCACTCTTTGAATCTTTTCTGATTATATCCACTATCTGCCTTTCCCTGACTTTAGCAGTATTAGCACAATGCTCCCCAGCCCCTGGTTCTTGGCGTTGTACTTTTCTAACGCTAGGCTTATTTTCAGCTGTCTGGAAGGAAACTTCACTGAAATTCAGAAATGTGTTGAATAGGTAGCTGCAGGGTGCAGAAAGACATTTGGCCTTTTCTTCTCAAACACATTAGTGCATGTTATATGGTTTTGCATATTTGAAAACATGTATTATTAATGTGAATATCAGGGTAAGAGCTATTTTGCTGCCATCAGAAATCCTAAAAGTGCAATTCTGCTTCTTTATAGGCAATTCCCCAAATACTTGGAACTATTTCTGGCTTTTTCACATTGTATTGGCAACTCTATTATGCCTGTCTTCTGTGGATCACTGTCTTTGCTGTAGATTAACTCAGGCCTGATGATATTTTAAAATTCTTCTTCCTGTCTGTCCTTAAGTTGTTTCAGCAGATCTCACATTCTGTTTTAATTTAGAAAATCAAAGGAAAATGGTAAAGACTTTTCTTACGTGATAATGTTCTTCTTTGCAAGCTACTGCGCGAATCTTGTTCTCTTGCTGAGCTTATTAATGCCTGTGTGTTTCATTAGTTGTTAAAATGAAAGCTTTACAGGAAATGTTCCTATATTAAGATTACTGCTAATGAGCTGTATACTAAAGAAAATTTGTCAGTCTGTGGTCATGTTTTCTGTTTTAAAATGACATTGGAAGGATATCATCGGCAAGTTTAAGATCCAATTTTAAAACTTTTTAGCTTCTTTTAGGAATACAAAGTACTCTACAGTGCTGAACCCTTAAAAACAAACAAAAAAACCCCCAGATTTTCCATGAAAGCAGGTCCTTAAGTGGGAAATGAACTCTTAATGTTCTGTTCCTTCATGCTTTCTTTCATTTTGTTTTTCTGTAGGAACAACTAATGCGAAGGTTGCAGCATAATAAATTTCCCCTGCAATTTCATGTTCTTACTTTAAATGATTTCTAATAGATTGATTGCAGCTCTTACGGGTCATCTTATTTTGGGGTTTGCCAAGGCCATCTAAAACACTATAAGCTACTGTGAGATCTAACAGGAAGAAAGCTAATGGTGTGAGATAGGGTATCCCTGTGGCCAGCACTTGTCTCTTCCTGCTTAGCACTCAGGCTGCATGGAGTTGAGTTAGGTTTTTCTGTTCTGCATCCCTGGCCCAAAGCAGATGAGAATGACCCCTTTTGTTCTGTCTGTTGTTATCAGACAGCTTGGGAAAATGAGCAGTGCTGAATGAAAAGAAAACAGCAGATGACATTTTGTTTTCTGCATGAACTGCTGTGTAGGATTTTGTTTTTCAGAAACAGTTTTCAAGAAGATGTGCTAATATTGCTGCTATATTAATAGCAATTCTTCCATGCAAGCCAGAACATAGAGGTGTTGTGGGAGCTGAGATGCCTCTTTGTGTTAGTGAGCTCTGTCTGTGTAAAACTTGTGACAATCCTAAAATATACACATGTGTATTTTGAATAATTCTTCCCTGTATTATTAGAACATTCTTTTCCCAGAGCATTTCCTAGAAAAAAAGAGGTGGTCATGTTTTCAGGATAATGAATGCTAAAATATTTGTCTGGCTGGGCATTGAGATTGCATTTACTCTGGATAATTACATAAACAAAAGTGAATATTTATGGTCTTTTAAACCAGTTCTGAGTGTGGTTTAGGCTCTCCTGTCTTACTGAGTGTGCTACAGAGCCTGAGCTCTTTGCTTTGAGCTGGATGGCACTACGTGTTAGATCTGGAGGTCCAGTGGTTCACAGCGTGGATATCACACAAACTCTCAAGATCTGAAAATCTTATCCTCCTGCTTTGGAGAGTCTTAGTCCTCTCCATTTTTTCTATAGCTGATCAAGAAAAGATTTCCTGCATTTATTCATGTGCCTGTGAGCTCTGGAGGCCTCAGTGTGAGTGACCAACACTGTGTTAGCAGCAAAAAGAAAATTGCTTTGCAAAATGGGCTTGTTTTGAAGGTGGTTGCATCTGCATGCAGAGTTTTATGGACATTTTCACAGATGATTGACAGTCTTTGGGGAGCCAGGAATTTCTGCTGGATTTTCAAGTGAGTCTGTGGCCTGACTAGGCAAATTTATACTCACTAGTTTTTGGATGCCTCTTTTTGATCCAGACTTCTTCAGTGAAGACTGAAGGCTGTAAAACTGGTCTTCATTTACAGGCACACATGATGGCTCACAATGTTTTGTGTATAAAAAACAGTAGTAAACTGTTAAAACTAGGTAAATAGGTAGATTTTCAGAAAGCTCTTCAGCTGAACAAAGGGGATGACAATTTTAGGGTTTGATAATTTTTTAAAATTCACTGAGAAGTCCACTAGTTTCATGGTAAGGGAAGAAGCAATGACGTGGGTCATCTTAGGCCAGGTGCAGGTAGCTTCAAGATGTCAGGTGCCAACATTGCAAGTGTGATGTTAGCAGATCTACTGCATGAGGAAAGCACTAATACCTTAATGAGCGACTCCTTTCAAGTAAAGTCCCTGGTGCTACTGAATGTGGTTTTTCTTCCCTCTTTTCGCCCTTGCATGCTTTGTGCTTTTCCTCTGTGCTATATCTAGCACTTGTGGGACCTCCTGACCAGCCAGCTTGGTTCCACCCAGTTCATGGGGAGGTGACAGATACATGGAGGGGCAGAAGGGACAAGCAGAGCTACCTCTTTCAACACTGTCCCAGGCCAGCTGAAGCTGATTATGAAACCAGAACCTCAGACAGACTCCGAAACTTCTTACACGCCCTTTCCCATCTCTTAACCTCTGCTCAGCAGAGCACAGGCTCAACCAGCACAGCTAAATACGGAACCGTGGGAATTGTGTTTCGCAGTTGGAGACTGACCTCAACAGAGGCCCTCTATGGATATGCTGGAATTACTTGGCAGTTCAGCTGTGCCTTCCTTAGAAGGGCAGTGAGGGGAAATGACTTGAAGACAGAAAAACAACTTCTTCATGTTCCTACTGGTAGCAGTCAAACCCTGTGGGTTTGGCCCCATGCCCTGGAACTGCCAATGGAGTCCCTTGGCAAAACAGAAAGCCAGTCGGTGTAAGAGGGCTGGTTTGATTGCTAGACTAAACAGAGGTTTAATACCAAGGCTTGAAAAGTTCATTTAGTTTTACATACTCCTTGGTATGACATTGTTTTATGGTTCTTTTTTCTTTTCTTGATGTTTCCCAGCATTCTATGACTCCTTGTGGCAGGTATTTCAGCTAATTCTACTAATAGCGTAGCTAATAATGCTAATAGTGAACCCGTTGTTAACTTGGCAAGGGTGGAGAGCTGTTGCCTGGGGAGGTATAGGCTCATGAACAAGCTCCTGTGTCGTAACAAGCCCTCGTGCGTCAGGAGGGCTGTTGTAACCCTCTGCATGGTCAGGGATCTTGTCGAAGGCTTTGGACACTGTGGATTTGCAATCCTTATCCACATGTTGATTCAGTTCTCCGAAGAGCACTAGAGCGTTGAAAGGCAGGAATTCTGCAAATAAAGATTGTTACCTCCCCAATAGATCTTACTTATTTGTGCCTACTAATTCTATTTAATAAATTTGCCAGCTCTGTAAGACTCTGCCTTATTGTTGTTTTCTTCCTGTCTTTTAAGTAATGGCCCTCATTTGTTACCATTTGTTACCTGTTCCTTTAGTGCTCAGGCTCATTGGAGTTTAGATCACTTACTGCAGTTAACAGAGCAGTAACTGTGACTTTGTGTAGAAATCCTCTGCAAAAACAGTCTAGTTTGTATGTAGCGTACTTCACATTTTGTCAATATGTGGAAGAAGCCTCTTTTTCCCCCTTAGGTTTTTTGCATGAGACTCTTAGGCTACTGAAGAGCATTTCCTGTTGCAAAGAGGTGAGGTGCTGATAGCAAGATACTGTGATACAGAAGGTCTATTTTGTTGCTGATAAACTTGTGAAAATGGAAGTAACAGGTCTGTGTGTGCACGGTTGTAGCTGGAAGAGGTTCCTCAGTGTAGCTGGAATGTGTGTGTAATCTTTTGACCTCCGTTTTGAGCTTTTAATGACTGCAGCATGTTAAATGATGATAATTGGGTTTGCCCTAGGCTGAAACCTGACCTGCTCTCTGCAGAGGAGAAAATCAGATCCTCTAATGTAAGAGGTGCTCGAAGGCGCTGACTTAGTAGTTGCCAAGCTGTGCCTGGTAAGAGGAAAAAATCTCTAAAATCTTGAGCCTTTTTTAGGAAGGACATGTTGCCCTAAGGAATTATTTTCTTTCTACTTAGTTTAAATTGGACTTTCCACCCAAAGGCTTTTGAATGCTCTAAATTCTTTTTTTTTTTCTTTTTTAATGCCATTACTCAAACTCAAGCTACCCTCCTGTGAAATCTGCCTTTTAGCTTCATCTCATGGAACACGACTCTTAGGTATGAGGGCATGAGACATGTACTTTTCCCTCTGTTCTTGGAAGGAGATTAATCTTCCCTAGTTTAAGTCATCAGCAAATGGCCTTTAATCCAAAGCAGTTTTTAGCCTCCTTCTGTACCCACTGGAGAGACATGCAGAGAAATCTGCAGAGATTTATTGCATCCAGATGTCAGCGTTCAAAATAGATGGGATTAATTGTCCTATAGAGATATGTCTCTTTCCATTGACTAGAAAAGTCTAAAAATTAACTTTGTGGCACTGTCAGACTTTTAGAAGGCTAAATTTAGAGCAAATTAATCTTACTCTTGGTACCAGAAAGTATTGGCTGACTTTTGTAAATGCCGTCTGTCCAACATAATCTCTACCAGTCTCTGCTCACTTCATCTTAAGGGTACAGTAGTCTTCATACTGTGTCTCCTTTGGGACATATGAGGATGTTCTCATACACTAACTGGCACCTTTATGCATCAATCAAAAGCTGCAGCAGTCAGTGGTGAGGGAGTGGAACCAAAGAAACCTTTTAAAACCCTTCCAAAGGGATCAGTGCAATGGTTCAGCCTACACGTTATTTTCAAGCCATCCCTTTTCTATCTGTCTGTTGCAGTTTTGTTGGAACAACTGTTCATTCTTATTTTAAGCTTTCTGCGGGGGAGGAGTAAAAGCGTTAACAACAAATGTGATAGGTGGTTTTCACAGTACGGCACTGCTAGCACCGCTCCTCCAGTTCCCATTGGGTTCCTTTATAGGTCTTAAGAAAACAAAATGTGAGTACACTTAGAATACATCAGACCGAAAGTTCATCTAGCTCAATATCCTGCCAGTGCCTGTAACAGATGCCTACGTACCTTTCCATGATGCTTTCCCAGCCTCCATCTATTTTCAGTTTATGGGACTTTGCGAGCCATAAATCTTTGTTGTGAAATGCAGGATTGCAGCTGATTTTCTTGTCTCTTATGTTTTTAGAACTAAAAAAACAAGGAAGATATCTGCTTCAGTAGCCAAGAAAGAAGAGGAGTCTAAATTAACCCTTTTTGAAGAGGAAGTTGATCCAGAAGAAGGATTGTTTGGCCCAGAGAAAGATTTCTCATCAGTTGGTCCCAGAAGGATGAAACAAAGTAAACCTGTTCTCCATTTGTTTATCTACACAGATTGATTTCTCTAAAGCATTTTGCATAAGTGAGATTTTAAAATATAGTGATACAGGTTAAAGAATGACTTGGGGATGTTAAGAGAAATCTTAGGAGTAGAATCATGCAGAGGAAATAAATATAGAACTTTGTGGATTGGAAGTCCTTGTGTAAAAATATTTTTTTTCCAACTCATCACCAGATTCCCTAGCTAGATGCAGATAATGTATTATGAAGCATTATTTGACTTAGCCTCTTCTGGTTCCTTTTTACAGATCTGAAACTATTTGAAGACCCAGACCTTGGTGGGATGGTAAGACTGGGCGACTCACTACTGCTTCCAGATGCTGTTGAGAGCAGGGAGTTTGTGCTGAACAGGAGCCCAGAGGAGGACACCGAGGAACTGCTAAGGTACTCATCTCAAATCTGTCCCGTAGCATGAAGGTCCTTTGAGTATGGCATTAGATGGTTTAGATATTAAATTTGAGGGCAAAGCTTAAATACTGTTGAATTCTAACTGTGATTCGGTGCTTAACTAAACAGGGAGGGAATATCTTGTGTTGTGAAGCTTGAGATTTAAAGCTATTAAAAGGGAAAAATAGTCCTTTGTGAAGGGTTGAGTGTGGGGTGTTATCCTGTGACTCCTAATGAATGGTCTTGTAAACCCAAGACATGCCATCCAGTCCCAGTTTTTTAATGTGGCAGTTCCAGTTTCTGTCACAATGATCCACAGAATGGTAGAGACTTCCCTGCTTTATAAAAAGTGAGAAAATGAAGCAGAGGAATGCCCAAGTCTAGAAATTAAGATGAATTCTCTTTCAACGCTCTGAGATCAGGGGTTTTCTCTTCCTACTAGAGGAATGATTTTTTGCTACTGGCTCACAAAAGGCCGTGCCACTTCCAGGAGAATTTCTGTGCCCGCCTCGACAGTCATAAAGCATTAAAAGCTCCATCGCTCTGCATTTGATCTTTGGTACAGTAAAGGGGAGGGATGGAGCTCACAATTTCAGAAGGGAGTAATATACTTGGTGTTAGACTTAAACTGCCCCCTTGTTAGTGTAGCTCAGAAACATATCATGACCTAACATATTTTATTCCCAATCTCAGTCTCAAAAAGCTAGTTTGTCTGCACGGCTAATGCTCATGAGATCAAACAGGGAGGCAATGCTCAGACACCAGCATCACTAGGGAATCTGTGCTGCATTGAAGAGTCAAAACTTGCACTTTCTGGATCTCAGCTGGCATTTGGAAGATGAAGTCAACCTGTTTTAAGTGCTAATTCTTGCAAGCCAGCTCCTATCCACATGTACAACTTCAACAACTGGTGCTAAACACAGGAAAGAGAAGCTGTATTTGGATTTCTTGATGGAAGCAGGTGGTTTTGCAGCTATTGTTTTCTACCTGTGCAGAAGCACTATTCTATCAGAGTGGTAATACTTGATTTAATTTAAACAGATGTTAAATTGGATTAGGTGTCAACTCCCATTACAACTTGACAGCCCTCCCAGTGTTTCTAAAATGCCAGTGGAGCAGGACATAACTTGATGGAGTGCTGTGGTACAGTGGTAGTAACCTTGTAAGTGCTTGTAATATTTTCATATCTGCTTTCTCCTATGCTAGCAATCTCAGTATAAAGTACTTGGCCCAGGTTGCTTATATGACTGGAAAAAAAGTGCCTGTTTTGGTGGAGTCACCAGTGGAGAGACCTTTTTCATCTGTTGTGTTAATGTCACTTGGATTATACGGTTGCCCTTTCTTCATTGCAGAGAAAGATCTCTGAAGTCTGCTTTGAGAGCACCAGACCATGCCTTCCTTGTCAGATTGGGGTCATCAGTGCTAGCAGAACACCCAGATCATAATAGAAATCCATGGAAAAAGATCCCACTTCTTTTAAATTACAATCGTTTTCATTTGTTCCTGACTCATTCCAGTGCTTTCAGCAGTTGGCAAATGATCGAGGTCCATGTGGATATGAGTATATGTAATGAAGCAGAAAGTCTTGTCTGTGGCCCAGTGCAGTTCTTGTGGCAATCTAGAGCCCACTCAGGGCTATTCCAGAGGTACAGGCAGATAGGTCAGGATCTGTCCACTTGTTTAAGTGCCGAAGACCCTCTGTAATCCCCGTGATAAATCTCGTCCATAGTGTTATCTGCACATCAGTGAGAGCAGAGAGATTGAATCACAAGCAGAGTGAGAAAAGCTGTTAAAGGGGAGGAAGGGAGAGTTCTGCTTTAACGTAGCAGAATATTTTATCTCACCTATAGGTACTTTAACAGCAGACATCTGAAAGCCTGTAGCAGAACTGTCAGGTCCATATATATGGAGGCAGCCTCTGAACCAGCTTCTCCCTTCCCTTACCAGCAGTCTGGTCTTGCAGGTGCTTGCAGTGCTAAAGTCTCCTTCCCAGTCAGGGAGCTTTTATGTGGAGAAGGGCATGAGCTGAGCCTTGCTGCTTGTCTGGGATAGCAGTGTGAGCGTATCTTGAGGCTTGAGAGTAAATCTAGCCTTTACCATGTAGATGCCACAGTCCTTCTCATCTCTCAGAGAGGACTGGAGAACTCTCTTCCCAGCTGCCAGACCAATATGAGAGCTGTGACAATCCACTCTTTAGTGGTCTAGAGCTGGGTAGGCTACTAGAGATGACTAGCAAATGCCTTGGTCCATGCTTAACCACACAAGATTTGCCTGGAGATTTGTTGTGTAGACTTAAGACCAGCCAAGCTATTATGTGCCAACAGGGTGGTGGTAGGTGTGGAAATCTGAGACATGTTCACTGTACATAGATGGATTAGGTGAATGATACTACTATGGTAACTCTTGACCTATGTGACACACATCAGTGCTGCTGCATGTACCACACTGTCCTCTCACATTCATGGCGTAGATGCAAGAAGTGCATGACTTGCTGGAAGCAGTACTACACAGCATCTCCATAGACATTCCTTCAGGGAATCATGAGCAGCAATAAAAAGCACTGCATAAGGCACAGAAGGGCAGCACCTTCTGCATCCAGAGAGGAGATGGGAGCAATATGTTGGTTAGAGCAGAGTGCAGGAGCAACCAAGTCCTTCATGATCTTTGTGGTAAGCAAGCAGTTGTAGCAGCAATAGCACCACATCACTGTTGGCACAGCAGTGATTCCCCTGCAGTGACTTGTAACTCTTGAGGAAGAGACTGTTACAGAGACAAACGAGTCTGCAAAATGTATGTGGGCTGTGCGTGTCACAACATGAGGGAGAAAAGATTATGATAAATGCTTTCATTGTGAACTGTGAAGACTCTGCTCCTCTGGATACCTGCTCAAATGAAATGAGAATTACTATTTTAATACGCTTCACATAAGCACTTGAAAAGGACCAGATGCTCTGTCAGAATAATACAATGTTTATTACAGTGTTTTAATGGCAAACCACCCACATCCACTCAAATATTTTTGCCCTGCCAGTCCACTGACCAGCCTCCTACTGGTTTCTAATTTCTTGGCCTATGGCCAAAATATAGTGGTGGTAGTGAAGAAACTAGGTGAGTCACCTTGCTGATCTTTGGCACTGTAGCTCCAGGCACTCTTTGCTACCCCTTGGTCTGCCAGAAATCTTCAGTGAGGGGACTGTACTGGCATGTCCCTACAGAATATGTAGAGCAGCACAGGGCTACGAGGATCATCAGGGGCAGGCCTATGAGCTGGGCCTGTTTAGCCTGGAGAAGAGAAGGCTGAGGAGGGATCTGATCAGTGTCTATAAGTACCTCAAGGGAGGCAGTGAGAAGGATGGGACTGGCCTCTTTTCAGTGGTGGCCACCGACAGGACTAGAGGAAAGAGACACAAATTGAAGCACCAGAAGTTCCACAGGAACTTAAGGAAAAAATTCTTATCAGTGAGGGGGACAGAGGCCTGGAACAGGCTGCCCAGAGAGGTTGCGGAGTCCCCTTCTCTGGAGATCTTCAACACCCACTTGGACGCAATCCTGTACCACATGCTCTAGGTGACCCTGCATGTGCACGATGGTTGGACTGGATGATTTCTAAAGGTCCCTTCCAACCTTAATGATTTAGTGATTTTAGGCTAGTGATAGAAGTCGAACTGTTAAAATCAGTGCCCTACAAACTCTCCTGTCATAGCCTCTCATGTCGTCTTAACTTCCTTGGCTCCACTCATCCAGTGGCTGCAGATTTGCAAATTAAGTTTTCATGCAGTTGGACTGCAGATGACTTCCTCTGCCTCATTAATCTAAATTGCACCTGCATGGTATGATGGATCAGGTTGTTATGCAAAACCAATGCTAGAATTGATCCTGTGAATGTCACAGCAGCCTTTTCAGGAGGGATTTAATTAGTTTCACCTGTGATAATGAATAGGGAATTGAACTAGAAGGAAGCAGCTG
>JAUBOD010000408.1:320811-331936 GCA_032353885.1 Nothura maculosa | reverse complement strand
TGTTGCCCATGAAAAATGCCTTAGACTGTATGGCAGGAAGGAATGTGATAAGGCAAGACAGCAAATTCAGGAGCTGAGAGAAGAAATCTCACTGCCTATTCTCAGCTCCTCTAGTATTCCTGCTGTTTCACAGCATCCCAAGCGGATCCCACTGAAGCCTTCCCCTCTCCTACCCTTACCCTAGGCTCTGGAGATCCTCAGGCTTTTCAGTGCACTAATCTAACCAAAAAATAAGTGGGTAGCCATAGTGTTAACACTCTGCAACGGCACAGTGCAGGGCTGCAGTGAAAGCTGGAGTGAGGGAGAATGGCAGAGCATTATTGGGTAAAGTAGAGGGCAGGACCATGGGAGCCAGTAGTTAAACCGGGAGAAATAGAGAGGGAGCTGGCCTGCAAAGCGAACGTGCATGGATGTGTGCAGAAAGCAGCCACATTGGTCTCGCCCCAGTGGATTTCTCCTGACAATTACAGAATGGCTGCCGTTAGCCAAGGAGCAAGAAGCTTCCTGTGAGGTAGTTTTATGCTTCTTGCAGCAGCCGACTTTCCACTTTAAATGAGAGTTAACTTGATTTCTTACTTCAGACAGGCTGAAGTCTGTTGGGCTCAGCAGCAGGGGGATACACATGGAAATGCAGACAAGTACAGATGAAATATAAACTATCCGATCTAATAAACGAACATATTTTTGAGTGATAAATGGCCTCTGTCTTGTGAACAGCTTCTTGCTCTCACAGCCTTCTGCAGCAGCAAATGTATAATATGCCAGTGTTTGCTCACAGCGTACTCAGGTTTTGTCTGCACTTGCTGCCTTCATGTAGTATTCCTGATAATCTGGAACAAGCAATATTTCATCTTCAAGCACCGCTAATGCTGGGTTAAGCAGGACAATCAGCCCTGCTTTAGCTCCTTTTTTCTTTTTTTTTCTCAGTTTTTTGCTCCCATTTTGTGGGTGACCATTGAGCATATATGAGCCTTTTGGAGGGAGTGACTGCAATGTCAGCTGGCATGCCCCCCTCGGGGCACTTGTCATCAGGAGGTGATGGGGCTGGTGACACCAAGCAGATGGCCCTCGCCACACGGCTGCCTGCGAGGCAGCATCCACTGTGGTGCTTTTAAGGAAAGTAATTGGTGAGGAAAGTGCTGGCGTGTGTCCACGGCACCACCCCCACCCCGGTGCCATCAGCCAACACCTTGTGTAACAAGCTCATTAAAGGGACTGGGATGGTGGATGAGGCAGCATGTCCTGGCCCTGTCACCACTGTGAAGGGCCTCAGGGTGCAAGGGAGATCCCAGAGCACTTCCTGAGCCCATGGCAGTTGTTGGATGGGCCAAGCTCCTCTGCACCATGGGAACCACATTAGACATCCAAGCCAGCATTGATGAGTGCCAGCAGCTACATAGACCTTGGGCACAGCAAAGCATGCTCTGAGTGCCATGGAGCCCAAAGAAAGAGGCATTTGCTGGCTTAGGCCACTGTTCTTGAAGCACTATAGCCAGGAAAGCAGATGTCTCCACCAGCCTCTGTCTCAGGTCTGTATGATTGCCATGTACTTTGAGATTGCTTTGGCCAGCTTGAAAGCAGAGAGGGTAAACTCTTGGTGTTATCACTCTCAAAGGTCAAAAGCAACCTTTACTGGAATGTTCCTGAAAAAATGATAGTTGCAAACAGAATGAGGAGAGAAAAGGAAATACCACCTGTAGTTCACAAATGGGTTGACCTGCAGACCTTGACACTGGAGCTCAGCTACTGTGGGCTGATGTAGTTGTGTTCTCCACAGCCTTTCCCATTGCAGCACTGTGGACAAAGCCCAGGAGCCCCAAGTGTGAATCTCCCTCAAGCTCCTTTGCCCAGAGCCACAGCTCAAGTAAGGATTTCATGAGCTGCCTCAGATGTGCTTCTGACAAGCTCTGCAGGCAGCCATGGTCTCACGTGGAGCTGCAGTGGCTAAGCGTGAGTTCCCAACACATGGGAGCTGTGCAGACCTGGCAAACACAGCCTTCGCACAAGCAAAGGCCATGTTTCCAATCAGAGGCAGGGCAGACTGACATGGACGACTTGTATGTGGCCAAAAGACTACTCACTGGAGACAAAAAAAAAAAAGGAAAATGCAGAGGGCAGCTTTCCCAGGCAGAGAGTCATAACTCAGAGCCGTTCCGCTGTCGGCTGCAAGGAGCCTCCCTCAGGCTGCAGCCTCCACTCATTCACTTCCAGCCCTCCCTCCTGGCTGCTCCTTTCACTGCCTGTGAAGAGGCCGATTCACAGAGCTCACCTGAAATGCTCGGCTTGTCAGCGGCTGCTGCTCTCAGCTTCGCTTCCAGCCACGGGATATTCCCATTTGGGGGCCCAGCACTAGGGAATAGCGCAGCCTTTGTGAAAACGAAGCCCAGTTAAAGAACCAGCAAACGGGGTCTGTCTCTTAGAGCAGGGCCGGGCCAGGCCTCGCCTGCTATTGAGGCGTCTTTGTGCTGCGTTGCCACAGCTACGCTCTGGTGAAGCAGGAAAAAGGCTCCTTTGTCCCAGATTTAGACAGGGTTTTGGAGCAGAGCCTGGCAATGGTCGCGGGGAAGGCACTGCCGGCAGCTGCCGTGGCTTTTGCACTGTTGTTGTGTGTGCACAGAGCCAATGGGCTGAGCTGGAGCAGAGGCCGAGGCTGCTGGAAATAGAGAGATGGAACACATACCTAAACACACATATATATATTTATATAAACACATATTTATTTATTTATACATGTATATATTTATACAGATATCTGTACAAAGAAAGCTGTTGAATGGTAGTGGTTGAGGGATGATTTGCTAGCAAAAGGGGTGATATCTGAAATGCAGAGTATTTGGAATAACATCAAACAGCAACCTTTACGGTTGCACCTTCAGTGCAAGCACAGTGAAAAACCATGCGCAGATGTTGTTTTCTTCCTGCACACCCTGAATGAGAGGATGTTGTCCAGAGAATTAATTTGCTGTCATTAAGATGTCTCCAAAGAAGTAATGAACAGCCTCAAGACTGACGTGCTAAACCCAGATCCATCTCTATGACTCATTTGGTCCTGATGTAGACTTCCTAAAGCTAGACTTTTTCTTGAGGATACTAAAAAGGCAGGAAGGATTTTGGACCTCCTAAAGCTGGAATATTCTATTCCTATTCTTTAAGTAATGTGAGCTGCTTTGGGACTGAATCCCTATTCAAGGGATCTCCACAGAAAAGTCCTGGATGCATTCAGTGCGGTTTGAATGATATGTAAACTGCCTCCAAAGGAAGGACTAGAGACATCGAGGTAAAGGAAAAAATAGGATAAAAATACAACAGGATTTTACCAAGGTCACTTGAGTCAGACTAGCTTGATAGTTTCTGCTGATAAAAAAAAAAAGAAAAAAAATAAATAAAAGAGCAAACAAAGTAGTCCATGGGCTTTTTTGGACATGGGAAGTGCTTTAGATCTAATCTGTCTGGACTTCAGCAACACTTTTGATAAAGGAGCCACATGGGAAATTATTGTTTATGTTGGGTGAAGTGAGGACTAGAGTTCGAAGTGCAAGGTCTGTCAGGAAATAGCCAAGAACAAACACGATAGGTTTAGCTGAAAGGAAAATGAAGCAGCGAGGGGGGACATAATTGGTAAAATTCCGTGGAGCCAGTTTTAGTTAGTTTTCTTGTGGAACAAAAAATAAGCTAGTAAGTGCTAATGATATTTGCAGGCAACACACAGTTGGAAGGAATTAATGTTAGAAAGGTTTGGAATATCATAAAGGAAAAGATAAGTCTGAGAACTGGACGAGCGGACATACAGCAAAGAGTTCAAAGTGCCCTTCATGCACTAACGTTTCTTCTACACTAATTAATTAAACAGAGCTAAGGCAGGTTTATGAACTGCCCTGTGACCATCTACACTGATAAATGTTTATGTGCTTCCTGGCATTGCCTGACCGAGGTCAATTTGTGCTTTGCTAGACAATGCCCAGGCACGGTTCGAGGATTAGCACCGGCCAGGGACTGTTTCCAACAGACTGTTTGGATGAGGTCATTCTGGTTTAGAGATTACGAGCATTTAGCTGTGTGGATGTGAGCCATGCCATGCCATCAGGCCCTGGCTCATTTTACTGATCTGCTGTAGATGTGGCCGAAGAAATTATATTGTTTTGTTGTGAGGTGTTGATGAACTGCAGAAGCACTGAGTACCCACGTTTGCACAATGAAGCAGCTACATCACAGTTTCCACCAAGTGAGAGACTTCCAAAAGAGATGAGAAACATTTATGCTTCTTTACAAAGCAATGGTATATAACCTTTTCTGCAAAAAAAAAGTGTGTCCTCCTGGTGTCCACCAGCCAAGAAAGATTAATTCCAACAGGAGCAATCCAGAGCAAAAAAAGGCTCTTGAGATTGCTGGCAGCAAACATGTCCAATGAGAGGAAATAGAGTGGTTTTGGCTGATTTAGTCTAGCAAAACAAAAGTTGAACAGCAATTCATTCGCATTCACTATAAATATATCACGGAGTTTAAACAATAGAAAAAGGCTATGTAAGCTAAAGGCAAATATTGGCACCAGTGCAAATATGCATTAACCATCCACAAATGACTTTAGACTAGAAATTAAAAAGATTTTTCTAAGCATTGGAGGTGTGTGCTTTGGCAATAGCCTTCTAGGAGGAGTACTGGAGTCAGGAGCATAGCTTAGTTGAGGAGCTGATGTCTGAATGCATGGGCTTATGTATGACATGGTGGTTTGTCATGGTGGAAATTTGCACCTCTGACCTATGAGGGCCACCTTGACATAGCTTCTTCTCTTCCTAAATAATGCATGGAAAAGCCAGCCAGTACTAACCATGGTAAATGATGCTGAGCCTAAGTGTTCTCACCACCCATACAGCTCTTTACTGACCACAGTCCGTTTGTACAACTGAATGAGGTAGGGGTGCTAATGGAAACTGACATCACAATATGCACAAATGCAGTGCTCAGCCCTGGGTAACTGTTGGGGCATATTACTTCCCAAAAGACTTGACTTCACACACCCGATTAGAAATGAAAATATGTGAAAAAAAATGTAGTTGAAAAAAAAACTTTTCCATAGTGTATTTAATAAACCACAGTCTGAAGATTGTTTGGAAGGCAAGAAAGTGTGATAACTGCACTGACTAATAATTGCACATCTACTTTATTTCCTTTTGTTTTCTCTCCACTGCTTGCTTGTCCTAGGTCTTAGTAGTATTTGGCATATTAAATCAGTGCTTTTCAAGTGCCACCCACAGATTCTAGGAAGTGTCTGAGCTACTTCTAGGAAGTAGCTGTGCAAAAACTAATTAATGAAAGAAAACCTAGTGTCAGGAACCTTACATTGGCTCTGCAGAAGCCTCTGTTGTAAAACAGCCTGCAAAGAAAAGAGACAGAAAAGTACCATAAATGCTTATAAACATTTTGAGATTGGATATCCTATGGTACATGGACGAAACATAGTAGAAACTTGTATGTATTTATCACTAAAATAGTTTAATTTCCAAGAAAGGTGCTTGATATTCAGATAACGTCAATACAAGAAAAAAAGAGCGGTAAAAGCATTTTATACTAATACAATTAGCTGAAGCAGTTTTACCTCTATGTTGATTTAAAAGAACATCCTGTTGCTCCCTAGATCAGCTCTTCCCTAGACTGCATGCAACCAGGCTAGAGTTTATGCCTGCATGCCAGTATGCCAGCATGATCAGAATCCAACTCATCCAGTCTTTATGGGCATCCAGTCTTTATGAGTCACAGGCACCTCACCTCTGTACTGTAGCATGGAGGTGTAGGGCATGCCCACAGGATTTTCATGATCTACAGTATCTATAGAGCACACAAAGACTACAGCCAATATGCAATTCAGAGACACTTGAGAGAAATCAGAGAAGGGTCATGGTGTGTCAAAAGGCAGCAAAACCAAACAATACAATATTGCCCTGAACTCTCCCAATGGGACATGTTTCTCAGAGAGGGATTCAGGAAGCAGTTGAAAAGCCCTGACTGTTGCCCAGAAGCAGGAGTGACAGCAATAAAGCAGCTGTTGTGCTTCAGTACTTCTCTGGACGCCTGCCTTTCAGCCAAGTCATGCAGCTCCCATATGCAATAGTCATAACATTGCATAGTTCAGTTTTTATCAATTATTTAGTCATGACCTAAAGACCCAAGAGTCAAAATCAGCAGCACTATTCAAATCCTTCTGTAGAAATGTCAGTAGTTCTGTGATGTCTCTTGAAACACAGTTTAGAAATGCCTCCAGCTGCAATCTGTGTATAGAAAACCAGGACTATTTAGATCCAAGAGCTTAGACTTCCTTCTTTTTGCAGTTTGAATCTAAGCACCTGTGCTCATTTCCCTTTCTTTGAATTTGGCTATAGGTAATGCTTGAAAAGAGATGGTAAGTGATTTATGAGGCAGGTGAAGCGGACTGGCATCCCTGCTCTGTTTCAGACAGGGACAAATAAATTAAACCTGTTTTTCTTATGTTCCGGCTCTTCTATATCTCACAGGAGCACTGTGAGGAAAAAAGCACTCATGGACATTCAAGCTACAGTGGCGGAAGCCAAACAATCAGGCACCAGATCTACAAAGATCTTTTAGGCATGTTTAGTTTCAAAGACATGCAGGCTCCTAAATACTTTGGTAGCTCTGGAGGTGACAACTTGTGTATATGTTGAGTACATTTTTTTACAACATTAGCGGGGTGTCTACAATGCAAAAGGGATTGCACTGTCTCATTTAGCTCCATATGAAAGCCAGAGGTGTCCTCATGGGAGCAAAGGATTGCAGTGGCTGTCTAGCTTGCAAGAGAGTGCCAGCACATAACATTTTACCCAGGCCTTCCTGTCCAAACACCTGTGCAATGCATTTACTTCTGGTTTATACACACACACATATATAGATTCATATAAACATATACGACCCTATATATCCATATTTGTATACCACCTTTCAGCCTCTAAGTTGATTAAGGGATTGGCATATCCGACATATGGAAAGGTTGCAAAGCGGGGAGAAGAGAAGGTTCAGGAGGATGTATTAATGTGTATAAATATCTGATGGGAGAATGTAAAGAAGACAGAGCCTCTCAGCAGTACCCAGTAAAAGGGTGGGAAGCACAGGCACAAATTGAAACACAGGAAAATCCATTCAAACATAAGAAAATGCTTGTTTATTTTAAGGATGGTCAAATACTCGCACAAGTTGCCTGAAGAGGCTGTGGAGTCTCCATCCTTGCAGATATTCAAACCCAGACAGACTGTTTGGAATAGGGGTTTTGAACTGGATGAATTCCAAAGCTCTGTTCTCACCTCAGCAGTTCTGTAATTTTGCATTATACACACCCATATTTATACGCCCTCGGGGCTCAGATGCACAGCTGAGCTACAGAGCTCAGTGAATTACCATCCATCAACTGATATCCATGGACCACATGCACCCATTTGCAGGCACCTGTGTATGCAATGCAGTGTTAAACTTTATCATAAGGTTTAAAACTAGACACATAATCTCTTTTCTGCTACAGAATGAAAGGGTCCACCCAGATCATCAGGCAATTGCCCAGACTGAGCTGGTATGGTAATTTGTGAAGTTGTCATAACTTGAATAAATTTTTGAGCCTTGCAGTTGTTTCAACTACAGAGATTTCTGTTCCCTGAAGCAGTGAGGAGAGGTGATGAAGGTTTAAGTAACTTCACTTAATATAGATTCAGAAACTTAAGGAGGCACGATATACATGTTTTCCATCATCCCCCAGAGCATGTTCCACTGGTAATTCTTGTGACATCTCATTAGACCCACATTGGAGAAATGAGCTATAAAACTGTTTAACAAACAAAACTTTTATTTCTTGAAATTTGTTTTTTAAAAAAAATGTCAGTGATAAAGCAATATCTCACAGAGCACTTTTGCTGAGAGAAAAAGCTCCCAATTTGGGTCAACTAGTGATTTAAAGTTTTATTTAAAAAAAAGAGAAAAAAAACTTGAAGGAGAATCCTTTTAACAGTTGTACACTGAGAGTCCGTCTAACCACTGTGATCCATCTGCTTTGCCTCATGCTGTGATGCTAGACCTAGGAATAGCTGGGGAAGAATGAGTCAACCAAGCTTCATCAGTTTTTAAGAATTTCACACATTCACACTAGGGTTGATTTTTTGTTTGTTTCTTACGACAGACCTTTAGATACCAAAATGAGCACCTACCAAAACCCTATTTGCTGAGCTTTAGGATGGTAGAAAGTGACTGGCCAGATTTCTCAGAGAAAGAAGATTCTTGCTTGCTCCCAGGATAGTGGAGACCAAACTGTAAGGTTTCCATGCCCAGCCAAGCACTGTATGCTCCCTCATTCCCTCCCATTGCCCAAGTCTCCATCCACTGCTCTGTGATGTGTTCCCCTGGCAGCTCTGCACCTTCCCATGGGTTGTGTGGACAAGTAGCAGCTGGTATGTGGGGTGCAGGGACAGAATGTAGCTGTGGGCTTGCTGCTCACTTCCCCCCATGGAGAAAGGCTGGAACTGGTCTCTACTCCTGCTGGACCACATGGTGCCACCTCAGGGTGCCATAGGTCAACAGGGACCTATGGAGAGGAAGGTGAGTTTTCTTGACAGGGCTACCTGGCATGGAAGGCCTGTGTTTTTGTTTCATGTCCTTGAGTGGAAAAAATCACACCACCTTTTCAAGCATCTTCTTTCCCAGCTACATTTTTTCTCTCCTTGAAGACTGAAGATCAGCAAGGGTAGTAATATCTCTTGCAAGACTCATATACAAGGCTTGTAATGTAGACAATAAAAGAAGATGCTTGTGATGAAGGCAAGTGTTGGCTTCTAAAGAAAAGCTTTGCTGTTGCTGCCTGCAGCAAGCCTGTATATACAACCTTCTGAGAGGAGACATTTAGTCAATACACTCTGTGTAGAAAGTAAAATGTAGGTAAGAGAAGGAATGAGAGCTCCCTTAATCATTGTCATTGATTTTCTGGAATGGCTCTGTGTCTGTTAAGAGGAAGGATGCAATGACATCCTATGTTTATTCAGTTCCTGGTTATGTTGGAAGGAGATGACCAAGCCAATTAAAAAACTTTAATTAAAGGAGCAACCTTTCTCTTCTAAAGGTGGAGGGTTGTCATCTGCCAATTTCTTTACATGACTAATTAATAAGCCATTAACGCTGAATCATACAGCTAAGCTTTGCATTGTCTCTTTCTTGGTCTGCTGGAAATCATTTCAGATTCAATTCTGAGGCTGTGAGGTGAAATTCAGGAATATGTGCCTAGATTGATCAGAACTGTGTGTGTGATATCTGCCTGTGGTATTGAAATCTCCCCACAACAGGCATATGTTGTTCTATGGCAAGATTAATATAACTGGACCTCTTACACGTCATACCCAATACATCTTCAGCTGTACTGAATTCTTTTTTTTTTGTCTTTCTGCTGCAGCTGTGTTTAGCTCTGTTGATCAAGCTGCTGCATCAGAAGGAAGAGGTGCTTATTATCTCTGAGACACAGCTGGCTGACTGTCCATGTATGTGTGACACAGTAGGTTCCTTGGTGAATAGATGTGTCCAAAATCAGATAGTGTTAAGAAAGAGGAATCAATAGTGACAGCTTATAAGCTCACTTAATGACTACCCATTTATTTAGATGAACAATCTCAGCTTTGAGTTCAGGCTGCTTTGAACCACCCCTGGAGCTTATTTCATTCAGCCTGGTTCACCCCCTCAAAACTAAAAACTAACTATTTCATTAGAGTTTAGACTAGTCAAATTTGGTAAAGGAATAATAGTTATGTGATTTTTAATATTGTCATTCTTATTTAGGAATGTGAACTCACAAGTCACTAAAACCTCTCAGAGATGTAAGGCCTGTTAGCACCCTGTAACTGTTCTGCTGTCCTCTAAAATGAAGGAGTGATCCTTCATAGAATGACAGAGCTCATCTTGCTGGATCTGGTGAGACCAGAGTTGGCACTTGGGGGCAGTTCACTATCACCTTTGACTCCTCCACTCAACCTACTTTCCTTGCTAATAGTTTAACCATGATTCTTTAAACCAGTCTACAGATCAGTCTTTAGAGACTTCAAAGGCTAGAATTATAGAAAAGCAATGGCACAAGAAGCAAAATTGTTCTGCTAATTTGCAGGGATCTGTCAAACAGGCTTAAAGGCACTTTAGTGTTGTTAGCTTAGATATCCTGATATTTTACTAAATCTGCTTGGTGTCTACCCCTCTGTGAAGAGAAGAAACATCAGATGTTTGGTGGAAATGAAGAAATCCCCTACCTAGATATCAGTCCTAAAAAGTTTAGCATTCTTACAGACACAAATAAGACAAAATCAATTTGTTTCTAGTGGTATGTGTATAGGTACATGCATGTGTCTGTGCGTGCATGTGTGCATGCACACTACTCATACTGAGTCATCCTAGATAATTTGGAAGAGGGCCTTGTTACGGAATTGACAGTGATACTACAACAATATTTAAAAACCAGAGAGGATGCAGAAATCAGCAAGAAAATTAAGTCTGAGACTGTTGAGGTTGTGTCCTCGATGAAAGGACAGGAAGATGTCATGGAACGAGTGGTGGAGGGGATCAATGACAAAATGCACTTCACTCGTATGAAAGAAATAATAATAGGATTTATTAATATGGACAATGATTTCACGAGATTCTATGGCAATGTTGCTTATTATTTACTGCATGGAGGCTCAAGATAATACACAATTATCTTGGGATATCCTCCATTTGAGTCATGAAGTTCAGATTGGACCTCCTTGCTCTCCAGGCTCCTTCTGAGAGGAGTCTGGGTGCAGCTGGATCCAATCCTAGCCCCAGACCTGGTCAACGGTTTATGACTAAGGGTTTCTGTGCACAGTTACAAAGTAAAGTTAAAGAATGAGAGCACACTATATTCACTTACCACAAATCTGTTGTGGAAAGGGGATCTCTTAACCTCGAGGAGTATCCTTGAGAGGCATCCCTGCTCAAGGGGAGAACCTGATGTGCAGCCTGCTGCTATGCTGGGAGAGCTCAAGGGGCTCTTGGGCTGTCTGCATATGTATAGGATAAGATGATTGACTTATAGTCATTCTTTCATTTCAGAGGACCATTGGCTAGTGTATTAGCCTTACCTCCC
>JAUBOD010000408.1:282491-294334 GCA_032353885.1 Nothura maculosa | reverse complement strand
GTGGTTGCAGGATCATCCTTGAAGCCATGTGGCACAGCAGCTCCCTTTTAATGCAAGTGGATGGAGACTCTTTCCCCTGGGGCAGAGAATATGCACAGGTTGGGCAGCAGCACCTGCAGGCACCAAAGCTGTTGTGGGCAGTGAGAAACGTTCCCTGCAGGAGTGGGAAGGACCCGTCTTATGTTTTGCCCTATATCCATGCCAACTTCTCACATCTCTCCCCGTTTCCCATCCCACACGAAGGAGAGTTGCATGACCCCAAAGATCCAGCCTGTCTCCTTCTGACCAGAAAGCATTGCTGAGATTAAAAGCCAGTCAGATGCAAGTGCTGCTTCTATACTTTCCAAGGAAATCTGATGTGGGTTCTCTGTCTGTAGGCAGTGCTCAGGGTGCCATGTTTTGGGCTGGAACTCCTGTGGTGTGGGTAAGATTTTGATTTTTAGTACCTGATGCACTGCAGTCCCGGTCTGAGACAGAAATAATTAGACATAACTTAAGATCATTTAATCATGTATTTCCTCTGTCCATTCCATTCTGCCTGCAGAGAGCTGCACTTACATGAGGAATAGGCTGAGATAAGCAATAGATTACTTCTTTCACCATCTCATGAGAGAAGATGCTGATGTCTCCCAAGCTGACTATCTCAGTTTGTGCTCAATTGTTTCTCCTCTCACAGACCACATACTATTCTTCAACCTCACGTTAAAAAGGTTAATGAGGGAAGCAAGGCACTGGCAGTTATTTTCACCAGAATGATTCACTTCATTGCCATAATTTAACTCAAAGCTCCATACAACAGTAATACCATGACAAACTAAGTGAAGACTAACAAAGACTAACACCTTTTTATTTTCTTTCAACAACTCTCCTTTTTTAATTCTTGGCCCTTCTTTGGGTGAACTTTGTCTTGAATAAACAGCAACATCTTGAATTCAGCAAAATACACCATAAAGGGAATAATATGTTCACAGAAGTTTTGCTGAAAAGGACAAATTCATTTATTACTCAAATGGAAAGCTATGATTGCTAAATGTCAGATTAAATTAAAAAAAATTGAATCATTTTCTTTTTCAATTTGTAACTCCTGATTTCTGTTCCAAACTCACTTTGTTTGGAGCATGTGCCAAGGTCATGAAGTCATAAGCTCCCATAAATTGGCAGGAGCCAAACATATTCACTCATTAGCAGAATTAGGCTCACCAGGTAATTTTCATCTTAGCACTTTGCTCCAAGGGGAAAAATGCTGACAGCCTTCAACATGAACAGCACTTCAAGGAGTGACTGTGTGTGTATTCTTATTTTGTATAATGAAGCCATTTGGGTCTTTGCAGCAAAAGAAGTAGAAGTAGAAATGTGAGAGAAAGGTAAGTTTTGTTCCTACAAGGTTGTAGTGAGCGTTGTTTGAACTCCAGCTTCTTCCATACGTTTCATATGTGACTGTGGATGTATTTCTTATGAGCAGACATACCAAGAGGTGAGACCCACAAAGTCCTATTGAAATGGCTGTATTTGAGATCAGATCTTTCCAGCCACTGGTAACTCTCGGGGGAGAGTCATTTTAATTACATCAATTCAAATCCTGTCTCTGAGCAAGTTTTCTAGGTGAAGATTTGGGAGATGGGGAACTGCCCTGTGCCAGCTGCCCTGCATGGAGCTGCCTCCTGCTCTGTGTCCAGAACCATGTTTGCTATTTCAGATACTGCTGGCTCCACCTCTGCTAGAGCACTAAACGGTGCCATGCTGTTAAGCTGCTAGGACACAGTTTTGGCTGGGATCAATTGGTGCTCTCCCAGAAAACTCTCAGGCCCAGTTCAGCAGTTAGCATGAGTCAGGGACCAAATGACCAGGGTGCAATGGGCAAGTTAGCTGTTTATGTGTCCAGTTGTCACAGTGCCAGTGAAGAGAGTCTGGGCAGTCTTTAGCTTACTGGTATAGATGCAGCTAGTGTGACAGAACCATCACATATCATCTAAAATGATCACTTTAAATCTTTAAAGAGATGTGCAATCAAAATTGAAACTCAGCTAAGTTAGTTGAAGCATACTGTCAAAGGTGGAATAAATTCTCTTTCGTTGCAAAGTCCTGTTCCCCCATCACCAGTGTTAAGGTTAAATGCTTTTCCTGAATCTGTGCCAATTTTGAGATTTGATGGGATTCTTCATTTTATGAGAGATAAATAAAGAAGTGTGCACCTGCCTGCTCAGGGGCCCTGGGAGCACCTCCATGCAGACATGCACAGGGATGCGCACGTGACCAGCTGGCAGGCCCGTGTGCCCAAGCATTGACTAATGTAGTCAGTCTACCTCAGTCTGCAAATACGTACTTTTCTCTTACTCTTGGCAAGATAAATTGCAAATAATCCTACAGAAGTTAGCAAGGATATCTACAAATCTGACTAGCAGACAGGTTACACCTCTATCTGAGGGTCCTTTTCTAAAATAGATAGGTAATTATTATTTGGACTTTCACTCCAGCCTTTAAGGAATTAAAATAAAGCTTCTCTGGCCACGCTGATAGTCATAGACAAATAAATGGGAATCTGGCTCTGCCTTGATGCCTATACAGTATCCCACTTCCACTAACCAAACGACTCCCATTCCAATACAGAGAATTTCTATGAAAACTGGGAAGATTTCATAGAAGAAAACTGGGAAAATCAACACATTACCTGAGACATGAGACATGTTCCCTGAGAAATGTTAATAGATAACAAGGCCCTCCTCAAAAGCACTGACTCTGTGCATGAAGCACAGATCAGGGCCACCAGGATGATGCCTTTCTCTATCTGATGTTTTTACATGCCCTTTCACAAAACCAGTGATGTCAAGAGTCTCTTATCACTTGTGAAATCAAAACCTATACAGATGACAGCCAAGGTAATATATTATTAGGTGGCATTTTGGGTAAGTGTCAGTCTATGTAAATAAGTGAGAAGTTTTTCCTGTTTCCTCTCCTTCCCCTTGGAGAAAATGGAGGTTACACCCATATTAGAGAATTAATTATGTGGGTCCAGGTTTGCAGGTTCAGGCCCCAACACCTGATCGCACGTGCAAGCTGGAGCACTGCCACAGCATGGTTTTGCTCTGAGTCACCAGCCCTTTCCCAGCAATTCCTGGAGCATTTCAGGATTTAACAGGAGCTGGAGGCTGTTCAGATGTGTCCAGCCTGGCTCCAAGGCTTAGAGAGGACATTAATGAACAGGTTGGTGGCCTGATATCCACTAATGTGGATATATCTAAAATTCTGCATTTCTCTCCTTGGGATATCTGAACTACAAGCAGCCCAGCAAGGAGGAGAAATGACAAGCTCACACAGTACTAGGTTACACTTGAAGGCACCATCACCTTGGAAGACAATCCCTTAGAGTTTAGGTAGCTAAGGTGATGTTAAATATACTGCAACCCTCACTATGGACAGGAACTGCTTAATAACATGGGTTGTACGTAGGTTAACCACAACAATCTCATCTCTTTAGAGCATATAATTCTATTTTCACTACCACAGCTATCCAACAATATGTTCATATGATATCCTCCTATGGATACATCAAAATTCTCAGCAGAGGGTAAAGGGGGAGCCCCTATTTCTGAACTGGTGGATCCTGCTGTCCCCTTGGCAGCCCACTGCTGCAACATCAAGGAGCATCAGGAAAAACCTTCCCCATGTTTTCCTCTATTAGTGGCAAATTACAGCTTGCATCCCCTCAGCTGCAAGGGGCAGGTAGCCAAAATGGTACTGAATTGCATGTCCAGAGCAAGGGCACCAAACTCATTGCCCTACCGAGATGCAGAAGCAACCATGTCCATGTGTCCCATAGGAAGTCTGCCTCCTGGGACAGGACAAGAGGCAGGATGGGATTGGGGACCAGTCTGTGCTGGCCTCCTGTGCTGCTTACAAAGGCACCATCTGCCTTTCCTGTTCTCTCTCTGCAAAAGAAGGATAAGGATATTCAGCTATTTCTGGTCTGCGAGGGATTAGAGCAGAGCTAGCTGGGGATTTCTAAGTGAAAGAAGATGTTTTTCAGAAAAATATATATTCCTTACACTGAAAATGCCGGTGGGAATATGCAGGTTTTAGTAGGAGTCTCACATGCAGAGCTTGCCGAAGCCCAGCACATAGCATCTGGGTGAAACCAGGGCAGAAGACACAAGCAGTGTTGACAGCAAGGGAGCTGGAACGTGTGGGTAGTGCAGCTCCCATGGGGACCTCATTTCCCAGGCACCTGAAGGCTGATGCTTCCTTTCTTGGTCTGTCCTTTTTACAGCTTTCCAAAGCCATTCATGCTGTAGAAGGGGAACATCCCTGAATTCTTGGCAAGGATTTAGGCGGAGGAGCTGTTTTGCACCCAGCTTGAATGATGAGATGTTTGTATGGTATCATGCAAATGAAGATTTTTAGACAAGTTTTATATATGAAGGTTTTACCATAACACATATGCAAATTACGTGGCCAGCTAATTTCCCCTTCTCTAGTTTAAGAAATCCTGTTCCTTGGTAGGAAAAAAAGAACATATCTGAGATTTTGCTTGAAAATATACCCAGGATTTAAATGGGAGTGTGAATTATTCCTGATGCCCTTAAGGAAATCATCTACTAGATTCTAGTAAAGAGAGATGAGACAGATCTTTAATTTATAATAAAAATCTTGAAGTCTGTATAAACATACGGTGCCAACAGGACAGGGATGCTGAGAGATGATATAAATCTTTCCTGGCTAGTTGAAATCATATATGGTATGTGCCTTGCCTCTACTAACACATCACATCCATCCAAGGGGCTATCGTAAATTTTACAAGTTTAACATTCTCTTGATCCTTTTACTTACAAGTACCCAGTGGAATGTAACATTGATCCAAGTATATGCAGCATGGCTATTTATAGCTCTGAACCTATCAGGATTTTTTTTTCCTGAAATCTTGGAATAATTCAACCCGATGAAAAACAAATCATTTTTCATTTATTTAACACTTTTAACTAGTGGAGCTGTGAATGTGGAAACTATCTTACTTTCCGCATCTCAGATGATATTGAATTCCAGTATATAATTTATCTTCGGTGAGAAAGAAAATTATTCAGTCTACAAGTAGCCATAAAGAGACTTGCCTGACAGAAATTAATACACGCCTTTGGTCACTCTGAGTAAATAACGGAGCAAATCTAGTAACGCCATAAACTGCAGAAAGTCATGCCCAATTTTGGCTATAACTCTATGCCCACACTGAAGTTGAGAAAAAGCATGAGTCTATAAATATCTCCTTCCACACAGATTTAGTTCATTTACCTGTTGCATTTGTCACCAGAAGAGAGGTTGGGCTCTTTACAGAAGGGACTTTCACTTTACTGATGGCATGTACAGTGCCTGGCATTATAGAAACCCTACCTCCTCTTGGACAGAGCTCTTTAGGGTAGAACTGCAATATAAATGATAACTATAATTTGAATTCTTGCCTTCCTTTCTCTTGCTTGCGCACACATACACACACACAATCTCTCAAGGAGTCATTAGCAATGCCTCAAGAGGCTTGATGCTGGCACAATTTATGCTAGCTTTATAATGATTAACAAAATTTACCTTCAAATTCCTATTGATTTATATCTGTACCAGAAATAGACCTGGGCAGACGTTAGTGGAATGTGGTACATATGATTATCCCGGCCAGAGGAAGATAAACAGAACCAGAAACTTGGACCACAGGCATGAGAGGAAATGAAGCCAGGCGGCTTGCAAAAGCTGTTTTGGGAACACGTGCTGTGCCAGTCCAACCCCTGTCCTCTTCCCAGGCATTGTCCGAGCACGCACAAAAACTGTGCGCTTGCCTCACCGCCCAGACCGGCACCGGGCCAGGGGCTCTGTCAAGAGCTGCCTCCCTCAGTTGTCCTTTATTTAACTTTGCAGGGGGAAGGCGGGTGGGTACAGTCTACGACAACTTCCCTCAACCTCATCTTTTATTCCAGGCCTGTTACACCAGGGAAGTCCCACATGCTCCTCCTCTGAGACAGAGCATATGAGTTCTAGTACAGCAAGATGCACCTTATCAAGATGCAAACATGACCATGAGCATTTCAATGGATTGCATAGAGGTTTCCAACGCCAGCTGGTTCATCTTCCCAGCACTGATTCTACAGCAGTAAGGGAGTGAGGTGGCATCAAGCCACTGAGCCTCAGCTCTACTCCATCTCTTTAAGCTGGCAGAGGAGCAAGCAGGCAGAGAGGTCACAGTTTAATGCGTGGAAATCAGAGCCACAGCCATCTGGCATGTGCTCGTCTTGCCATGGAGGAGCAGAGCAGTTCACCCCCAAGCATCGCAAGAGATATTTTACCATTACTGGCAAATTAGGACCGAGGTAATTTATTCTAATCGAAACAGCTACTGAGAGATCCCTGTAGCCATGTTCCTAGTGCAGTAAGTGCAGATCAGCTATCTAGGGAAATATGTAGTTTCTGATTAGGAAAGAAGAGTTGAGCAGAACTGAGATCAGTAGCTTACTGCTATATTAGAGCAGAAGCTAGGGATTTTTGTTTTTCTTCCTTTTTCCTGTGGGTGAGTAGGATTAGATGGTACATTTATCTGTAAGGATAAAACTGCTTTAGGCCTTTTTGCCTCATGTGCATTCCAATATAGGGAGAACCAATTAATTCTGAAAATCCAATAAGAACCTCCTTTATCAGATAAAACATCCCCAGTGTTTTGAGATAAGGATTTATTTCAGCAGTTTCAAAGCTCTTATGCTGCCCCTCCCCAGTCTGGAGGTTGCTGGACTATGTGATTTGGTCACAAATTGTGCAAATATTCAGAGAAATTTTAATTAATGGAAAATTTGCATCTTAATGAAGGAGGTGATGGAGCCCTCCAGCAACACAAACAATTGCATATTGTCCTGATGAAATAGCACTAAGATCACTGTGTTGAAGGTGCTTAGGCTGGTTAGCAATTGATTCAGAAATTTTCTCCTGGGCTTGGGAGGCGGCATCCCAGCCCTGCCCACAGTAAGTGAGCAGAGGTGCAATGCCCAGGGAAACTGCAGCTCCCGAAGCCCTGCTGGTCTACACAGGTTTCATCAGGTGTTAGCAGCTTTATCTACCTCAGGTTTGCCTGAGGGGCAGGGAGTGGAAAGAGGAAGGACCTGAGACCTCCTTTCTTTGTTTTGGATACTGGGTCCTGGGTGCTCTCTGGGAGCATCCAGTGGCACTTCCTTAGCGTTGGAAATACAAGAGAAGGTGCTCTGCTCTCTTGATACTCCAGATCTTCTGCTTCAAACAAGAATAAACGGCAGCTTAGCTCAGTTTCTTGATTCAAATCGGCATGGAAACACAGAAAATTGCTTTCACTCTTTTTTGCAATCCCCCTTCCAGTGAAGCAATCTTCATGTTTTCCAGATGATAATCTGCATAGCTGCATTTCAATATGTAGGACTTGATTTTGAAGCTTTGAAATTGTACTGCAACTGGCAATGAACCAAAAGGGCAGTCATTCGAGTGTTTTATATTTTGGGGAACTGGCTTGAGCAGGCATTCCTGAGAACAAGGCCTAGGCACCAAAAATATTTAGCATCCAGAAATTATTTTTAAATCATACAAGAAGTATAATGTGACAGGAAGCATTAAGACTTACCAGACTGTTGAACAGAGAGAGATACAATGCCATGTCTTAGGAGGTCTTGCTGATTCACAATGCATATCATGAATTTCTCTTCTCCAAATACTTTACAGTAAATAACAACTGAGCAGCCTGGTATTTCTCCATCTGGACAGAGAAAAGTAAAATTTCAATACAAAATCAGTGAGCTCTGGAGAAACTTGCAGTGTTATGAGTGATTACAGGTCATCTCAATCAGAATTCAGTCCCGATCACTCTTTTTCCTGCACATATATCCCAGTGACAGCATGCACTCTTATTCAAGTCCTTAAAAGTCCTTATTGTACGCCACTGATATCACATACATTTGGAGCCAGTATAAATGGTTCTGCCTCACTCTACCTTGATAGCAAGCAAAGCACTGGGAATAAGATCTCCTCAAATGCTCATATTCAGCTTGGAAAACCAGAAGAAAGCAGATCGGAGCAGAAGGGAGAGATTTGGGCAGATTTAGCCAACCACAGAAATGTGTTTTTTCTCCCTGCTCACCTCTTTACATCCTGACTGTACTGTAGTGGCTAAAAACTCAACTTCTCTTACTCTGTACAGTAGCTCTCTACCTCTTACTCTTGTTTCTATGGTCCTGATCCCATGTGCAGTCTATGGCTCTACTGATATTATCTAATCAACTCCTGTGTGTTTTTGCAGCTTCTCTACTGCCTCTGCCTTTTTTTCCCAGTGTAGGAATTGCAGTACATTACTTTTTGTTGTTTTTACACTGTCAAGTGCCATCTTGAGACAACTTGCTTGCCTCATATAATCTTCACCTTGCTAATCCTTCCTAAATGGTGATTTGTGCAGCCACTTGCAAACAAGAGCATGCAAGAAAAGTAACAGAAGAGCATGCAGACAAAATAGCACTCCTGAGCTCTAACTAGCTCATGACATAAAAGGTGTATATTGCCATGAAACTGTGTGTGGAATGTTCCCTCACTGGTAGATACCAGATCTACTCTGAAAATCTCTCCTGGACCTGAGTTTCTGCGTGTCTGTGTTTAGAAAAAAAGCATATATATATATATATCTAGGCTCCTATAACAGTGCGTGCCATAACAGAACTTCAGACACCAAGAGGACCCTGAAACCAAGCAAATCCGTCCAGGGTTAGGAGGGCAGCTGATTTGTCAGTCTAAATCCTGCTCAAGTCCTACATTAAATGCTTAAGTGAGGATTTTTTTTTTAATGGGAGTTATATTTAGATTATTCTTGGTTTTGCTTCCACCTCTTTCTTGTTCTATTCATGTGGGCAAATTCTTATTATTTTCGAATTGTTATTTCATATCTGTCACATTTAACTTATCTCGCCTCTCAGGAGTTCTCATTTTATATCTCTCTCTCCTGAGCTGTCTTATAGCTGTCTGTATTTGTTGGTCTTTTTTTTTCCCAAACATCATTTTCCACTTACTCCTCATATTGTCCTTCCCTCCAATTTTGAAAATTGGATCATCTGGATAATTTTAGAATCTTTGATTTGAAGAAACCCATCACCTCCACTCTCCAGCCTCTAGGGCCCTCAGTCCAGATGGCTTTAGTAATTTCCTTATTTTTTTCAATTTTTTGAATATTAATAACTTCGTCAATGGATATACTTCCTTTTATCCTTTTTGCAACTTAAATTGATTTAACTTACAGTCATGTAAACCAAGGCCATTCTCTCTCACCAAATCAGTTCTCTCTCACAGACAGAATATGATTAACATAACAATCTGTATCTCCAGTCTGTCCATTAGTCAACAAAATCCAAAGCAAGGACAAGAAAAAGGGCACCTCCTTTATCTCATAGGTTCGTCCCTGTAAGTGTAATGAAAGGATGGGAAAGGAGATAAATTCTTTCCAGGTCCTCTGAGAACCACTTGAGGCTCTGAAGCATAAAGTCAGTTCTCTATATTCTAAGTTGTAGAACTATAAATTCTGTTAAGTTGAAGGATCATTTAAACTGTGCATGAAGATTCTCAGAATGACAATCGCAGAATAACCAGAAGACTAAGAAAAACATGTAAAGAGTGGCCATATCTGATTGAAGAAGAGAGGACTAGCTTTTGTAAAAACATTGTGAATATGTTTGCCTGCCAAATATAAAAGTTGAGCTTGAAAAAAATACTGATCTCTAAATGTCACTAGTTCTGAAGGATCATTGTGCAGAAGATAATAATACCATCCCATTAATCTCATTTGTAATGCATTGTTTCAACTTAAAATAAAATGTCCTATATTTAGAAATTAAAGAGACTACCGGAAGAGCAAACTCACATGGGACCTAAAAGCTTTTGATTTGTGAAACACAACTAACAATAAAATTTCTTAGGGATAAGAAGCTGGCTTTCTTTCAAGGAGTTAGATGTATTTCTGGGGAAAAAAAAGTAGTCTGTTTTAAAATTAAAATCTGTAAGTGCAAAAAGCTTCAACAAACACAGAACTATGTTGAATTTTCCAAAAAAACAAAAACAAAAACAAACCTGATGACCAAACTGGTGTTTAATTACTATTAAGGTATTATTAAGGCACTTATGTGAATATTGATCATGATTTTTTTTTCCTAACCAGCTCTCACAGAAGACATGATCACTCCCACTGCATGTCATAAATTAGCACAGCAGAGCACTCCTGACAGTCTTCTGACAGGGCCATTTTTTAAGCTATAATAGGTAGATCTCCTTAGCCTCTCCTCCAGTCTTGTCATAAATCTGTCACACCGACCCTTGGGTTTCCATTTCAGCCTACACACACCTGCCTTATGTCCTTATACTTTCTCTAATGTAATTTATTTGCACATAGCAGTTTTTCTCACAAGGATCTCACAGCCTGGGAGCACAGCATTGTACCCGCCTGTATCTGAGTGTTGCCTTTCAATTCAGCATCCCCTTCATCAGGATGAAAAGTACCCTCAAGCTTGTACTGCCCAGAAATGGTTAGAAATAGCACAGCAAGTTGTGCAATAAGGCACACTCCTGCCCTGTCCTGAAGGCCCTTCTGTGGGTGAGTTTGCCAAGGCAGGGAAGTTATCCTGGAAAAATGAACAGAGATTGGCAAGCAGACACTGGTCCTTGACTTCAGCTCCTTGAGGTGTGATCAAGACCATAACCTTATACTGCTCTCACAAGAATATCTGTACTTTCTGTTCACTTTTAAATTGAGGAAAGAAAAAAAAAGAAAAAAAAAAAGTCCACATTGCTTTCAGATCCATGCTCCCTCAGGAGGAAAGCAGGATTCATCCCCATCTCTTCCTCCATATTCACCTTCTAAAACCTTTACCATCCCTATCTGTTCTTATTGCTGAGTCCAGACAACTACACAGCACAACACAATATATTAGATAGCACTGAAAATGTACAGTTGCCCAAACTGAGCTGATGCCCCTCAGGGCATATCGTTGTATTTTACCTATTTTTATGATCATGTCTTCTCTGGGGCACAGCCAAAGTCCCTGCCATTATAAGGCAAGTTCTGAAATTTATGATTTCCTGACAGGTTCCCCTCATGCCTCTTGTAGGGCTGACACCAAACTCCCTGTAGCTCCCGCTTCCCCAACCTCATCCTTGTCACATTCCAGTCCCAGCCTGCCTGGGTATAGAAGCCCTGAGCTGCCTCCTGCTCCATTGAGGATCCCAGCTTTTCCACACCTGGATCCTGAGCTCCCCATGAACCTAGTGCTACTTTGAGAGGACAGCTGAAGATGTTCGCCAGAAAGTGGAAACCCAAGCCTGGACTCAGCTCTGTACTGAGCCCTCCATGCACTCTTCTGATATCTTTGACACTTTGGGCTATGGTGGGACAAGGCAAAGACCACAATTCCTTTGTTAATGCCTGACTGGGAGTCATCCTTGTAAAACAGAACCTGTACCCACTATAAAGAAGTCAAAAGGTTCTCCAAATTATTCTGAGGGGCTTTTTTTAGCTATCCATAGCTATCCTAACCCACAAGCTCTCCACCCGCTCATCATCCACTCCCAGGCTGAGCTCCATGCATTCCAGTTGCTCGCTTACATACAGAGCAACTCCGCCACCTCGCCTTCCCTGCCTGTCCTTCCTAAAGAGCACATAGCCCTCCATGGCAGCGCTCCAGTCATTAGAGCTATAAATTAGAGCTATATTCTTGTGGCGTTTGTCTGTATAGAGAGCACAAATGATGCCATCAATATAAGGAGTTTTTGTCTCTTGAAGCTGAACAGTCCTGGATAACTTTATCAATAACTGAGCCCTTCCAAGG
>JAUBOD010000408.1:258926-276006 GCA_032353885.1 Nothura maculosa | reverse complement strand
TTTTTCTGCTGGAGTTTTGCCAGGAGCTCCCTGCTCATCCACGCAGGTCTCCTGCCCCCTCTGCCTGACTTCTTATGTACAGGGATGCACTGTTGCTGGGCATGGAGGAAATGCCTCTTGAAAACTAACCAGCTCTCCTGGGCCCCTCTTCCTTCAAGAGCCCTTGCCCATGGGAGTTAAAGTTATTGCCCATAGTAGTTAAAAGCCAATCAAGAAAATAATTTTGCATAGTCTGTGAGTTCTTTATATACAATATTCAGATCATACATATACATCTACATATGTCTGTATACACATCTTCTGATTCAATTTGTTCTTTCACATCTGTCAAATATCTATCCAAGGGAATTCTTCCATGTAATCATGAATCCATGCGAGTGTAATTTTCATAATCCTGTAAAGATGCTCTGGATTCAATCTCCAGGAACACAGGTCTCCAAGAGGACAAATGTGATTGGAAATAGTGAGGACATAATTCTTTATAATGGGATAGTAGAAATTTTTGTGCAATCCAGATGATTGTTTATGAAGGAGATACGGATATCATTAAGGGGACAAAAAAATCGTTTATCATCTGACTGCACAAGGCTGAACAGTTAATGTCCTCTCAATCAACTTCCTAGTATTTCCAAGCTGAAAGCACTCCCTATCTCAGCAACAATCTTCTTCAGACGTTAGCTATTGTTATTGGTGTCTTTTGCCAGTTGCATCTATAATTACATAAATAGTTGATTCACAGAACCAGGAGGAGGAGAACAACATGTGCAGAACAATGTTATGTAACATTAGAAAGAGTTTGCACACTCCTGTCACTCTAGCAAATCACTTCAGTCTGTTTTGAATTCTTCCACAGGATTATTTGATGGCTGCTTGCAGCTTGATTCATGACAGTGATTACAGAGTAGCTGGATGACCCCTGAAACAACTCCTTGCTATGAATAGCCATTGAGATTGGATATGAACAATGGCACAAGATGCAGCACATTCTTCTCTGTGCTTTAGAGAGTGATGCTCAGATTAAGCAATTTAAAAATAAAACAGCGGTATTTCTGGGACATGGAAGTGACTTTGCAATACTTTGCCTCTTGTCTTAGGAACATATTGGTTTTGTGTAAGAAGTTCCTTGGACTTCAAAATGCTGCTCTTTCTCCTCAAATCTGTGCTGTGATTATAATTCTGCCTTTAAATCTGAGTACACTTGGTAGGTTTAATAATCAGAAGCAAAAATGACAGTGATTACAAATATGTTGAGAATTCAGAACTAAAGGAAAAAAATACGCAAAAGATGAAAAATGCCATCACGCAAGATTTTTCTGGAAACAACACAGGCAGAAATGTGCAAGCTCTCCACGGCTATAAATATCATACTCACAGAGTTTATATTTTTTAGAGTACATGTATGATGACCATTCTTCTGAAAGACTCCGAGTAGTGCTAAAGAAAAAGAGCACAAGTCATCTGGGAAATATCAAAATGTTATAATCTGTTATGGTGACACACAGCTTTGCTTTACGGCTTGCAAAAATATACTTGAGATTCCAGATGAACTCTTCAGCAAGAATGCATGTTTATTGCAAATGGAGAGTACTCAGGGAAGTATTGCTAAACAATTTGGCAATGGATCCTCATAATCAACTTGGTAACAAGTTATTTTAATGGCATTGTATATCCTGTCCTGACTGTCACAGTGAAATGTCTCAGGGAACAGTTTGTAACAACTACCTTACACTCAGCCTAAATGTATTACGATGATCCGAAACACATGCAAAGTGGACAAAAGACAAATTGGTAGGAATCTCGTTTGTCATGAGGAGCAACTTGGGAGGAATTCTGCAGCAATTTGGCAACATCCTGAACACAAAGTGTTCTCAAATAAGCCCTCAGGAGATCTGAACAAATACTCTCTTTTCCCATACATCCTCCAAACCTCCAGAAAGATGAACTAAATTACAAATTCTAAAATTCTTTTTTTTTTCCCATTCTTTCATCAGTACCCAGTATCCAGTTGGTGCACATGCACTAATGTGAAGAATGAGCTCAGTTTTAGAGTCTTTGTAGTTTTTATTCCATAGGTATATTCTGGAAATTCTTACTTACCTGCTGCATTTCAGCCTCTGGGGAGGAAGGGTCAGTGGTGACTATTGCCTTTCAAGGGCTCTCACATCTCTGCCAGCATGGAAAACAAGGTCCTAAGATGAAAACAAGACAAATACTGCTGGTGACTGCTGAGACTGAGACCAGGCATTTTGTTTCTTTTTTTTTCCCTGCAGAATCAAGTAGAAATTGTCTTATAATAATTAAAAATTACATGTTTCTCCCCTCAAATGCATGGTGATCTAATGTGAAAGACATGGGAACTTACATCTCCATCGGACATTGGACTAGTTCTCCAATGCTGTTATCACTTTAGGCTTTGATGTCGATAGTAAGAGAAGTGACCCTTATGACACGCAGCATTTTCACACAACTGTGAGTGTAAATAAAAGAAGTGCCATGGAAAAACCAGCTATTTGGTGACCTAGCTCCAAGTTCTGCTTCTGGAGATGTCCCATGCAACCCAGCAGTGCAGTGGCTGTTGAGCTCAGACTTCAGGGTCTATAATAGATCCACTCTCCGCTGCCGTCTCTCAAAAAAAAAAAAAAACATATAGGATCTATCTGGCTTGCTCACTGATGTTCCCACAGGCTGTGGACAGGATCAGATCTGCTCTCTCCACTGGCAGCAAGCCCAGAAGGAAGACCCCATGGAACGACACGGCCTGAACGTGCTGAGTGGGTGAGTTATTCCAGCCTTTGAGCCCACAGCCAGGGAGACCTGAGCAGCTTGTCTGGAGGCTGGCTGTGAAGCCTCTGAGTGCACAGAAATGGGTAGACCAAGCATCTGCTGTTCTCCCAGCTGCCTCTCCTTAAAAGTGACATAAGATGGAGTTTAGTTGCCTAACCAGTGGTGCCCTGTGCTGCTGAAGATGCCATTTGGCATTTTGCTGCAAACTCTATGGCCATCTCTTGGCTACAGCAGATGTTTCAGCTACCCTAGGGCACCTCACGTGCCACAGGCTGCCTGCACTTCAGCTAGGAAATGAACCCCACAATGCTCAGATCACTGCTTTTTAAAATTATCAGCTTCAACAAGACAAGCTGAGACTTACAAAATATATTGCCTGCCAAGTTGTGTTTGTGTATGCAAGATCCAGGGTATGTGCATGGAGCTATAAATATATGCCAAAACTTAAGCAAAGTTTCTACCAGGAGAGCAACAGCTCAGATGTGCTCGCCTACTTCCCTCCTCAGTCTCATATTCTAAATATATCTTGCCGAATTCACATGGGGGACATAGTGTTTGGCACCTAGCGAAGGGAAACACAGATGTTTGGCTCCCAGCTCCTGGAATTTCTTGACCTTCTGTGGACAAAAGGGAAAAGGCCAGGGGTCAAGTAGTGCTGTTTATTTTGTCGTGTTTCCAACCAATTGTTCAAACTCCCTGCGCAGATAAAGCACGGACACGGCAGCGCCGTGCAGGCAGTGCACTCCTTGTTGCTCCGCATTGCGTTAGAAATTCCAGTCATTCCTCCAGGTTGTTGTGGGCTGCAAAGGGAAATGGGCTCCACTATCTTGCAGCCTGCAGAGGAAGGACCAGCAGCCAGATGCATGGTGTTGTCCCCATTCTGAGATGAGCCGGGCTTTGTTTGCTGCTGCTGCTCAATAGGAATGAAATTCTGGGTTCCAACAGGAGTCCTGTCTCCTGGGAAGTCAAGTCATCCAAGGGACAGCCCTGGTGAATTGAATGGCTGGGGGGCTTTCCGAGCAGAGCTGCAAGGGACAGGGGAGAAAATGTTTGCCAGGTCTTTAAATATTTAGTTCTTCATATCCCTAAACTGTAATTTTGAAAGAAAAAGGCAGATCCACTTCTGCACAGTGAGGGGTGCCCGCTCAACCTTCGCTACTCAGGACCCAGGTAGGAAACAGCAGCTCTAGGAAAACGTCTGGAATGGGCACAGTCCCTTCCAGCGACTCTTTCCTAAGAAGAGAAGACAGAATCACAGAACAGTTAAGGTCGGAGGGGACTTCTAGAGATCATCTAGTCCAACTTTCCTGCTCAAGCAGGCACATCTAGAGCATGTGGCACAGAGTGGCATCCAGGTGGGTTTAGAAAACCTCCAGAGAAGGAGACTCCACAACCTCCCTGGGCAGCCTGTTCCAGGGCTCTGTCACCCTCACAGTGAAGTTCTTCCTCACCTGGAGATGGAACTTCCTACATTTCAACTTACACCTATGCCTATGTTTCAACTTATACTCAAGTCAACCCAAGGACACAGGCTGTCCCTTCATCACCTTTCTCAGACCCATTAACCATCCTGCTTCAACCAAGATGTTAACTTCTTGGGACAGTTTTTGAAAACCTCTGTCACTTTAGCCTCATGCTGCGCAGAACAGCTGTTCTCCAGCTGCACCACAGCAGCACTAGCAGGTCTGCAGTCTGAAAGGATAGTGAGACCGGGGCATTTCATCCAAGAGAAGTCTAGAATTTGGTATTGCCTGATTTTTGTTGATGTTGTTTCTGCAATATGCTTCATACTGAAAACAAAACACTGTAATCTTAGCTGAAATGGTATCTTAACATGTTCAGGGTAAAGACTGCTGGTGGCATAAAGTTCCCTGGTTGGTGATGCTGCTGCAACTGTAACTCAAATAAGAGAGAAAAGCTGCAGCCATTAGCTCAGCTCCCCACCCTGCTCTAAGGCCACCTCAACAGTCATAATTTCACCAGTACCGATCATATGAAAATGCTCAGAGTTTGTGGGAAGCCTCTACCACACAGCAAAATACTCATTCCAAACTCTTTTCAGGTAATTCTATGGTGAAAGGAGATAGTGGCTACAAAAATCTGCATCCTGATAAGCCGAAGAGCATTTTTGGGGCTGGGGGGAGCTGTGCGTCAGCTGCAGGCTCCCTGAGGCTGCCTACCTTCTGCTGGCGCTGAATCAGCCATCTGGCACTGTCCTAGAGCTAGGGAGACGTGGAAGTGGATCAGCGGCATTTTTCTTCCTTTCCCTCCCTCTGTTCCTGTCCTGGGCACAATTTGGCTTGCACAGGGCCAGTTGGGGCTCTGCATAGTAAGTGACCAAGCAGTCACTTACCATGTGGATATCTGCAGCCTAAAGGGATATAAATGCTGCTAAAGATCCAAGAAAATGCCAGCCTCCATTGTCACTGAATGCAAATACGTTTTCCTAGTTTCATTCACTTATACATTCTGTGCTGATTTAACCTCTTCTTAGAAAAGTTGCTTTTGAGGGTTTTTATGTCTGTAAAGTGATGACTTTTCGTGCTGCTCCTCTCCTTCCTCTCCCTTTTTCCACTCCCCATGATGGCCTCAAATACACCCTTACGGCTCACAAGACTGGAAATAAATATCCACCATTTGCATCTCCATTCTGTCCTCACTTAAACTGTAGATTTCTCCCTATCACTGTTTAGATGAATTTGGGCCCTGATCCAGCCAAACATTCAAACATGCACTTCATTTTAACCATTGCTCTTGGTGGAGCACTGAGAAGGAGATGATGGCATGTGTGAGGTTTGTCTTTTATTCTGTCAGGAACAGATGTGACGTTTATCCCTATGTATTTGCTAATGGACGGTAGCAACCACTTGCAAACTGGGTCAGTGTCCCCTGCATGACTAGCCACCACGGGAGGAGATGTGCCGGCCAGGTGTCTCTGCTCCTGTATCTCCAGTGTGCACTGTTCCCTGTTTCTGCTGCCTCTCCTACTGGTCCTGGCAAACATGTGAATTAGGCTAGATCTGCCCCAAACAGCTGGTGTGATCTCTGCATGGGGTTGTCCTCTGCTTCTCCTTCATGTTCAAAGAGCTGTGGCAAGGAGTCAAAATAGGGTATGCTGGAGCCCCATCAGGATGTGGCATCCAGCCCCATGATGAGGCTGTTGCCCTCATAATGGAGTGTCCAGCTCCAGCCTGCAGGACACTGACACCAGTAGAACAGCCTAGGACAATCATCAGTGGCCCACTTCTGAATAAAGAGATGGAGCAAACAGCACTGGAGGTGCTCTGTGCAGAAATGGCTGCAATGCTCTGTGCAGAGCAGTGGAGGTGCTCTGTGCAGAAATACAGTACAGTTGGGAGAGAGTTCTGAAGATTATCTAGTTCAAAACCCCCTCCTCAAGACTTCAGTCAATTTTCGGTCCATCTCACTTACCTCTTATCTAGCCTATACTTTATCAGTTTGCCTATGTGGGTGTTATGGAAGACAGTGTCAAAAGTCTTGCTAAAGTTGAGATAAACCACATTCACTTCTCTCCTCCCTCCACCAAGACAGTCATCTCACCAAGAAGGCTATCAGGATGCTGAAGTGTGATTTCCCCTTTGTAAATCCATGATGACTACTCTTGATCACCTTCCTGTCCTTCAAGCGTCTGGAAATGGTTTCCAGGATTAGTTACTCCATGCCTCAAAAGGTCTTCAGGCTGTTGTTAGATAAAGTCCAAGTGCAAACACGGTACTGCTCAGAGACAGATGATAAGTGCTGGTGCCATAAGCAAAGCAATGAGCTCTTAAAACTCATGCTAGGACTGTGGGAAGACACTCAGAGGAGTCAGAAATCATACAAAATGATTGGGGCTATGAACCCAGGAGCATAGCTCTAGCCTGCTGGGATTGCTCTCATAACTTGAATCTTAACACATGATCTGTTTAAGGGAGATAGGAAGGGGAGAAAGAGTGCAGGGGTGCTGTTATGTATCAAGTGTACATACCACTGCCAGCAACCTGTCATTTGGCAATGAAGAGTGCGGTGATGGAGCCCACTGAGTAAGTACATATGGCATGCAGAACGAAGAGAAAGCAACAAGGTCTCAGCTCCAGACCACCAGGATTGGTGAGTAGGAGAGAAAAATGTCTGCACCAACTCTCAAGCTGCCAGAATAAAAAAGGCAGAGGTGAAGCTGTTATCCCTGTACTCCTCCCCATTGGAGTACAGGGGCTGAGGGTGGCTGCCGGCCATCAGACATCCCTGAGTTTACATTTCAGCTTCTCTTTTGGGAAGCATACACAGAATCCAGCATTTTGTAGTGGAGATAGGTCACAATACAACCCCTATGCCTAGTTCAGTCCTTTCTCGCAAAACATAGGGGCAAAGAGATCACAAAATAGCACTGTGCCTCCAGACTGCACCTGTATCAATAAACCAAACAAGGCTGGTGCTTAACATCCCTGTTGGATTCTTAGCACAGTTTTGTCCTAGGGCAGAGGACAGTCTTCTCATTTGGAAGGGAATGGAGTTTATTCTTATGGACGTAAGCTGAACATGGTGGTCGGTCTCATGGTGAGAAAACATGATTGCATCCGTTTTATTAACCTATAAGTACAGATGTATCATAAGACACTGGAAATTTGGCTTAAAGGATGTTTGGCTTATACAGAAGGCTAGGAGACACATTTCCATTGTGCAAGTTGTCTTAGTAGCATAAAATAAATACACTTATTGAAGGGGACACTGGGCAGCACTTCTCACCACTCTCAGATTCATAATCCTCAATGCAGTTTGACTGTTAATGGAAGACTTAGCTCTTTTCTGTGAAATCAAAAGTCCATCAAAAAAAAAAAAGAAAAAAGGCTTTATAAAGCTCCACTACAAAATCTGACCATCTGGTGCCGAGGATGATCTCCACAACTTTTAGATCTCAAGTACTTGAAGCAAATCAAAGACAAATAAGGATATATACATTAGTTTATTTTCTTATAGGTATAATTTGATTGATGAAACTTACTTGACAGTGGGAAATACCAAACCCTCCTCACTGCCTCTTGTGGACAAAGGGCTAGACATGCTCATGACCTTCAGACAGGGCTCTTGGGATGTGGTCTCTGAGGAAACACCTTTTTGAGTCTCCTTAGGATGAATCCTGAGTTCTTGTGCTGTGTCAGAGTTTGAAAGGTTATTTGTTTCTGGCAGAAAAGCAGATACCAAAGAGCCTTACTGACAAATGTTTAGGTTTTCAGGAATCTGGAGCACTTAAGAGGTGTATCTGTGAATAGTACTCCCTTCCAAGTGTTAGTTTTAGCTGTCTAAGGGACCTACATCCATATCCCTCATACTTAACCCTGTGAGCATGGCTGCATTAGCCACTTTCTTACTTACCCTAGAAGTATATTCAGCCCACAAACCATCTGTACCCAGGAAAGTGTTTCTGCTAGACTAGACTTAGCAATCACCCAGGTTGAGGCAGACAGATATTCCAGCATCTTTTTATGTCCCCAGAGAAATTCATAAAGCTAGAGCAGCATTATTGTCCTATTACACCAGTGAACAGGGATTATTTTCAATTATTTTCAAGTGATATATAGAAAGAGTTAAAACAGTAATATGAACTACTTATTTCATGTACTGAGGAATTTAGTCCAGATGATAGAATGAAGCTGGCCACATGCTGGACAGAACTGCATGTCATCTCTGTCTGGCCCATGACTGAAGAAGTCAAGCATGTTGTGTCCCTGGGACAGAAACACGACTAGTTTTTTTGCAAAAACATAATTTTCAACCAAGATAAAGATGCACAGATGTGTGTGGATCACATGAAAGTGAGGAGATTTGAGGAGTCACAAAGGGCAGCCAACACTTAGATAATCCTAAGTGCTGGAAGTGCATCAAGAAAATGGGAGAGAGAGACATGGGCTGTGCTTGTGGGAGAGGGGCACAGCTGAAAATACTCTCAGGGCCTGTGGCTTGACCCTTAGATGAGCTCAGTCTTTGATCTTAACAGAGACTCTCACAAGCTTTGCAAGCACAAGGAAGTACTGAGCAATGACCACACGGACCTGCTTGCAGATGTCCACACAGTCATGCCTCCCTGCTCTTTCTCACATGGCAACTGCCCTGTAAGGTAGAACTTCATAGCTCCTAATTTAAGGTTTAATTCTTAGCATTGATTTGTCAAGTTGAGTGCTTCCTCATATGGCACATGCATAAGATATAGCACTGGCCATGGTAGTATGTTCATATCTACAGTCTATAAACAAGTTCTGTCAGATAGAGCAGGGATGAAGGTAACTCCAGCCTCTCATCAGTCAGGGATATCTTTATGGATACACATGCAGCATGGATACAAATCTCCCTTCCCCTCTTACTTACACAAAGTCTGTTCTGCTCCCAGGCCATGCTGTTAACCTGAGCAAAAACTTTAGTATTTCATAGCCCCTGTTTTTCTAAAGTAGGGCTTTGCTCCAAATGTACCTTCAAATAAGTCTTATTTTTTCAGAGGAGCAAACCGAGGTGCTCAGATTAGCCCTGATTTGACATGTATATGTCAGGTGATGGTATCCATCTAAGAACATAAGTCTGAATACTTGATCCTTTTTCCTTGGCAAGCCTTTGCATTCCAGTTTCTTTTTTTATTATTATTTTTCTTTCTCAATGATCATCTTTGATTTAGGATTGATAGGTTTTGGCATTACTACTTATCCCAATCCTACCTAACCTGCAGCCGAACTCTAACTCTCAATATCTTTATTTACTATCCATCTGCCATCCCTCCTGTCTATCCTAGCAAACACTATTACATTAAAAGAAATAACTGCAGTGTCTTGAATACATTCCAGGAAAGGGCAAGATGGTACACTGGGAAACAACAAATGTCACAGTTTGCACAGGGAAAAAATACAAGCTTTGTTTAATCACTGCCTCGTTACAAATACTGTGTCCTGACTTGGAGAAATAGTAACTCAAGCTGAGTCGATTTCCTTGCGAGTGAGTAATGGACAATCCAGCCGGCTTGCCAGGAAGTGCAGCCCCGGGGCTGAGCCATACGCTGCTTCCAAGAAGAAAGGACCGTATCTGTAAACATAAAGTGACAGCGCAAATCTTTACAAGAAGCAATTCAGCATTTGAGAGGTGCTGAAACAAAGACGCTGAGCTCTGCTTGCACGGAACGAGCCAAGCAAACAGGAAGGCCAAAGATGTGACAATGTTTGGATAAATTAATAAAAAAATATGTACATATGTCTTGCTATAATTATGCTGGGTACAAGACTGGTAAATACTTTGCGATTGTGGAAAGTCTGGTATTCTGCAAGTGCTCTCTCTCAGTCAGTAGATTAGACAAGCAAAAACACCAAGAAGTGAACAGGAGAGCAGGGAAAGAATTCACTTCCAGAACAACAACCTTAGAAGAAAATGGTCTTCCTAACAGTGAGGAAAATGGATACAATTTAGGATTTAAAGTTAAAACCTATGAGAGCAATTGATACCTTATAGAACTAAAGAGATATTGTCGTGCTTCCTCTGCTCTTGACAGGCTGGTCATTGCTGGAATTTATGTTCCAACTTAGGTCTTTATTAACATCAAAATATGCCCCTTGTTCAACTTGAATCTCATTTAGGAAATCAAGGGCATTGGGATTGTTCAATGACTTTGACTCTTGGACCCTACTGCCCAAATCTACCTTTGGACATTATAACTAAAAGAAACTATAGAAGCTGGAAAAAATCAAGTTACAAAAAGTCAGCATCACAGAAAATAAACCCAAGGACAAAAATAGGACTGAAATATTTACTGCATTTCCTTAGAACATGATTAGTAGGCACTCGAGTACTATTGCTTTATGAGAAATAAAAGACTAGAATTCCTAATGCAAGTCTGTCATTCTGTTGTAAAACATCCTGCTTTATTTACACTACAATAATCATCACATCAACAGTTATGTTTTATTTTTTTCCCAGAAAAATGCATCCTCAATTTGTTCTCATAAAAGTAGTTGTTCATTGGCCTCTCACACTTGTCTCTTTCTTTGATGAGTTCTATTTTTAGGACTGTTCTACTTCTCCTTTGCTTCTCTCACTATAAATCTGGAATCACTTTAGCCCACAATGTTATTTCATAAGGTCTACTCAAAACGTTAATCTAATTTTAGATTTCTAAACTTAAAAAATACAAAAAAAGGTGATATACAAAGGAAAGAAAAGAACATTCATTGTTTCAGCCTTCATAATCTCCAACATACTCAGCTAAATCACATTCATTTTACTGCAAGTACTGGTTGTGTAATCAGTGGATGAAGCTGCTTTGTAAAGACTTCATTATAAAATGGTGAAACTGGAAAGAATAGGAATGCAGCTGTAGTGCGTGCTGTCCAGGGATGGCTCCTCAGTAACTGCCCATAAAAAACAGTGTGTGCATGTAAATGAAGCAATTCCATTAGAAGCCATTTAGACATGATAGGACAAGTCTGTAGAAGAAGTGTTCTGTAAAGTAAGTTATTTGTGAAAGACTGCACTTTACTTTTATGCTTTCTATTAAGTGCATATAAATATGTTATTGACCTTTTGCAAAACGTGGCTGAAAACACTTACTGCAGATATGGTCACTTGGTGGCTGTATTAAGATGTGCAGACAAAACTATAACACAAAGCCTGAGACTTCAGCACAAGGGCCCAAACCGAAACTTCTACAGGAAGCAATCTCAAACACATTTGATTCTGTCTCTCTCATTAAAACTGTTTTTGCCCATCTTAAAAGTGGACCTCTTAAGATGTCCATCATTTCAAATCCTCAAATCCATATATGGGCAATTAGCATTTTTCAAAAATATTTTCAAAAATATTGCTGGAAACATGCCCAAGAGGATGTTGACAGAGCACAAACACTAGTTACATTTTGATTTAATTTAAGGAAAGAAATATCCGTTCCAAATACTGCAGAAGAAAAACTTCTGGAGATTTAAACTTTCACAGAAACAAGTCTTCATTTTTAATCCACCCTAAACAGAGCTAATTTGACCAGTTCCACTCAAATTATCCATAATTGGGCAGTTCTCACAGTACCCAATAGAGAGCAGCAATACATACACACACCTGGATCTGATTCCTTCCCAGACTTGATTCCTGAAGAAGTCATAGATTGGCTAGTGAATTATCACACATTTATTCTGCTGTATTTAAGTGCATTATTTAAAAGAGCCACCTTCTGCTGCAAGCAGCCAATTAAACAGCCAATTAAACACTTGAGGGAATTCTGTCTTATTCACGAAAAATACAGCTTCCACATTTTGACTCTTTTGCATGAAGACTGCACTTTTATTTTGACTTGAATTCCTACCCAACAGCATATTTAAACAGAAACACGGCAGGCAAACTAGATTTGTGGGGCTTGGGAGTACACAGAAATAATGCTGTGTTCTCATGGCACAGCACAAGCAGAATTTCACAATATGGCACTAGTTTTGCGTTCTCCTTTTAGGAAGCACAGGGTGGTCATTGGGGAGAGATCAGCCAGCTCATGTCTTGTCCCAGACCCAGCTGCAGGAAGATGCTGAGCAGAGCCCAGCACCTCAGACCCCGGACGCCTGGGCCCTCTCCCACTCACCCTCCTGGCTGGGAGTTTTTCCGGAGTTTCAGCAGTGAGGATGAGGTGTCCCCTCCCGCCTGCTATAACCAATTCATTTACTAATTATAACTTCTCACAAGTAGACATTCATATTCCATAACGAGAAGAAAGACTTTTTTCAACTGAAATTATATCCACTCTGTGAGAATCCTAGAAAACCCAAACTGTACTGAAAAAAAAGAACAAATATAGCCCTATTTTTTACACTTAGGATCTTATTTCACTCCTTATTTTTCCCACAAATGTCAAAAATGAGGCATTTCATTGCAGGCCAGTATTTGTTAGTTTAGCTGAAACCAAATACTACTTTTCCAAAAACATTTTTGATCCAGAGCGAAATTCTTACAAGGAAAGTAAACACACTGATTGGACTGATAGTTTATTTTCTTCCTTACTTTTCTGTTTGGCTGAACAACCAAGAAATCAGCTCTTCTGCACAAATTATCAGTGCAGAGCCTTTTTGGATGTGGCATCACCAGGATATATCCTCAAGCTTTCCAAAAAACCCAAGACTGTTGTCTACTGGTATGTTTCCAGCAGCTGGAACTTTAACAGCCACAATAAATATTGGGAGAGTCGTGACTAATTTACTAGAACTGGCAACAAAATCAGCAATCATGTTCCCTTGCTTTCTTCTGATTTACATCTATCATACAATGTTTTCTGTTCTCAGCAAATCATTTATTGCAAGATTTTTGGGAAAGAATGTTAAGCATTAGTGTCCTAAGTCAATATGTGAGCACTTCAATAATTGTCTTCATCTTCAAACGCACCCAATAGCCCATGGCTCCTTGAGAAATCAATGAGAGCTAATGAGTGCTCGCTGCTTTAGAAATGAATTTCACTACTCCTTTGCTCAACTTTGGATAGAAAGTCTAATTCTAATGTGCAGAGATGAAGGATTTGCTTATACCACATAAGCATTCTGTAACCCTTCGAGATTTAAAATGCATAGTGTTATTGCTCCTTCATTTATTCTGGTGTGTTTTAGAGGTGTTCAGTGTAATAAATTACGAATTTGACTTGAATCACTTTCATATGCTTTGAAGAAAAAGATCCAGATGACAACCAAAATGATATACCTCTCAATAGCAGTGGAAAATCACCAATCAAAGTAAACCCATAAAGCTGCTCTGCACGCCCACAGCTTTCTCTGTATTTTCTAGTACAAGAGAAAACTCTTTGCAACCTTGTATTTATTTGCATTGCTTGGTGCTCTTTGTGTTACTCCCACGCATGGGACTTTACAGCTTTCTTTGACAGTTTTATTGTCTTTCATATTCTGCAGCACTTCAAGGCATTGATGCTACAGCTTGTTTGGTGGAACTGGTGGCAAAGCTCCCTTTGTCCCTCCTTTGGGAAGACCCTGAGGGCTCCTAAAGCTGCTCAGCAGCATTTCTCTTCCATTTAAGAGTGAGTTGTCCAGCTTTCATCCTTAATTCTTGCCAAGTGAGTGGGAAATCAGTGCTGGCAGCCAGTCTAGGAACAGTGCTCCTCTCAGCAGCCAGAGGCCACAGCATCAGCTGGTGGTTGGCATTGGCGGGGCCATCAGAGATGGGGTTTGTGCTCTGCCCACTGCTGGCTGCAGCTTTTTGCTTTCTCGGGAGGTGTTTGCTCACCCCCTTTGCTGGGTCTGCTTCCAGACAGCAGCACAATCCAGGCACTACTGGGGTACAAATGCTGGTGACAGCAGCACATACCCATGTGCAGAAGAAAGCAAAGATTTCCCAAAGAAGTTTGCCTTAGCCCATTCCCTAGTGGGATCATTGCCATGCCTTATTTATTTGCAAAGATCTTTCCTTCAAAAGCAGGGAAGATTTAAAGCTATATTTGAAACAGGAGATATTTACAGTCTGATTTTCTGGCTAGACATTTTTAGTGACTTTTTATTAGGGGAAAAAAAAAATCTTTTCCCAGGGATAGATGCTGACCAGGGAAAAGCTACCTAATATAAAAATATGGACAGACTAGCATGGAAATAAAAGCACCTGCTTTGAGCGTAGAACGATGCAATGCTGAATATCAAACATACTTACATGATTCTCCACTTTAAAAGGTGAAAAGGAGAATACTTATACTGCCATGCTAAATTAAATCTGTATTTACCAATAAAAATATATAACATTTCCTGTTGAAGAAAAAAAAGACAAAAAGAGAAAAATATACAGAGCTGTATGGAAGAGGAGTGGGATAAGGAGGTTATACTGATGCAAGTTATTGATGCAAAACACTCGTCTTGTGGACAGACACTTCACTTATGCAATATCCTTTTAGTCCATGTAGACTCCTGCTTTCTAGTGTGTCCTACACCAGCCTACCACGTCTGTATGAACCTAAGGACGATCATGGTATTCTGAAGGTCAATGATGTGGCTTTTCTGTCAGACAAATGAGCCTAGATCCTGGTCCTCCTTTCTGGAGGATCATACATGACGCTAAGGTCCAAGGAAAGAGGGGCTCTGGGAGCATTAGAGTGACAGTAAAGGTAAGCATTACATGCGGCGGTGCCTCCTGAATCAAGTTAACCGAGGAAGATCTGAAACTAAGATGTCCCGCACTGCTTTGACTAGTTGGGTACTACAGCTCCTCAAACTTAGCATACGTTCATCTGGCAAACAGCAACCCACTTCTTTTCTGTGTCTCTTCTGGTGACACATTTGCCAGTCATCCTGGTGCCCCTTTCCTGTCAGTGGTTTTTTACAGATATTTGTACATCATCCTAGTTCCTCTTGTTCCTGACTATAGCCTGCTGCTACCTCGGCTTTCTCTACCTTTCTTCATGTAGCATGGGCTACTCTTCTTCCCTTTTCTCCACCTTCTGTTTCTCCTTTCCCTTCTCAGTGTATTCCTGAAGTCTGTTTCAGGCGATCCACCCAGTCTGCACAGCCACAAGCTCCTTGGATCATTTTCCTTCTTATGGATTCTGCCCTTTAATTAATCATCTAATTCAGCACATACCCTGAAATGTTCAGCTGCCTAATTTCTCCTCCATATCATCCTCAAATCACTGCGTGCCAGGATCCACGTCAGCTTTCTCTCCCAACTGCTTCTTGTTTTCCATAGGTTTCCTCAGATACTATTTCCCACCTATGGAGTTTCTATTAAAATTATTAGCCAAAATTACCTGATCCTTGTAGCCAGTCACTCTGTTCATCTGTCTAAAACATACATACATCCACTGCTGTCACAATTGCCTTCCTCTCCCTCCTCAGCTATGAAAAAAAAATCTTATGAATCTTTCCCTACAAGTTCCAGGCAAAATCACAAGCCTCTTTGCCAGTCCAAGCCTCCAGCAAACATCATCTGCTTGGATTTTAAAGCTTTTTCCTGAATCAGTCTTGTTTAGAAATGGTAAAGATAACAGCTTGCAAAGTACATACATTTACATACCTCACTTCATTCAAATTAACTGGGAAAGATAAGAATCTCTACCAAATTAATTCTGCTAATGTTCTAAACTGCAAATTTCAATCAAAGCTGAAAACCAAACCAATTCAGCTAAATTGCTCGCTCTCATTACACTTTAAGTGATCTGAAAGCATGCATCAATAAGCAGAGCGACTTTCCTTTGTGCAGCTGAGCTCCAGACTGATTTGCTGCTTTCCAGGATTGTCTGATAAAAAAAGGCATAGTCAGCTCAAACTAATAAGAGAAAATCAACCCTGAGCCAAAGAGTAATAAAAATGTGGTCGCAAGTTCAGAACATTTTGTCACAGCTAAAATTGGTTTCCTATGAACCATAGGATATAATATGCACTGCAAAGCTCTGCAGATCTCATTTGTCGGAATAGCAAATGACTTTTTAAATAACAGCTCCAGAAACAAAGGAGAAAAACCACATCCTGTCCCAGAATGGGGAGGCAGCACCAACATGCAGTATTAGAGCAGTTGCAGAAAGAGTTAAAACGGGAATGAATCACTTGGTGCCCTGGAATGCCTTAAACCATGTTCACTCTGGCCAAGCTGAGGAAAGGCTCCTCAAAATGCTTGGACTTTTTCTTTGGGGCTGCAGCTTTCGAAGCAGATGGAGCCCTACAGATTGGAGATTAAAGTGATGCTGAGGACGCAAGAGCAAATCCAAGTGAAAGCTTTGAAAATCACAGGGACCATTTATTGTCACGGTTCCCACACTGCCACAGCATCTGGGTGCCCCACAGCCTCTCTTGTTTGGGTTTCTAAATATAAGTTTGACTACTGTGTAGGGTCCCTAACCAGGAATGCTGCTAAATCCCAGAAGTGCATGGGAAAAGCGAAGAGCAGCTTTAACAGGCTGAGAAACAGCAGAACCATACGGGGGACAGAGGTTGAGGAAAGATACCCCTACCTCACCAGCAGCAGGCAGGATTAGCAGAGCCTCCTCTGACAGCCTTTGACACCTGGGGAAGGTGGCAACAAGCATATATGTGCCTTAACTTCTGAGGAGAGGCCAAATAGCCCTGGGGAATGGCCAAAGACTCCAGAGCCTTGGGCACATCCTGTCCAGACATGCACAGCTCAGGGTTTCTCCATTGGGAGAGTTTCAGTGGAACTGTAGATTGAAAGATGTGCAATGGAAGTGCTTCCTACAAACACAAGCAGCCTCTGACCTCTTAAAAAAAAAGAAAGAAAAAAAGGAGAGGAGAGGAGAGGAGAGGAGAGGAGAGGAGAGGAGAGGAGAGGAGAGGAGAGGAGAGGAGAGGAGAGG
>JAUBOD010000408.1:246107-258826 GCA_032353885.1 Nothura maculosa | reverse complement strand
AAAGAAAAGAAAAGAAAAGAAAAGAAAAGAAAAGAAAAGAAAAGAAAAGAAAAGAAAAGAAAAGAAAAGAAGAAAAGGCTTGTGATTCCCCTCTGGAGGAAGCTGTGGCTGCTCTTTTGCTCTTTGCCATGATCCGGCTTCCCACGAGCAGATGCACTCAGAGCACCCGCCCACGCGGCCCCGAAAGGACGAGCTTCAGGAGGGGCAGCTGCTCCGTTTCCACCAACTCGTTTCACACGGATCAATGAGCCCTCACTGGACAAAAATGCTTTTCACTCACAGCAATCAAGCCCGCGTCTGGTTCCGGGACTGCAGCCCTCCCTCTTTTACTTTAAGGAAAACAGTGGTTTACAATGAGTGTCTGGTTTCCCTTTTGTGCATCTCCCCAGCGCCCAAAAAACTCAAGTGTTGCAGTGGTCTCAAAGTGTTTTAAAACAGGACCCTGCTTCTATTTTGTAGCTCCACTGCTGCTACTTATGGTGCAAATCATCTTTCATGGGTGGCATGAGGAGTTAAGCAAAGCTTCCCCAGCACAAGAGTGAATCAAATAAGTAACTCTGTGATTCCTAGGGCACCAGTTTTAGCTAGGGAAAATAACTACATTTCTGCTGCTGTCACAGTAATGAGCGCATCTTCCATGGGGTGTGTGGTGGGGTCAGGTATGTGCTCCGTGCCACCCTGCCAGGATACCATCCACATCGTTCCTATGGGTAGACTGAGCATTTAACTGATTGTATTATGCACATGCCATTCCCACCTGATCGCACAAGCTGATAACTACCTTGAGATGGCTATTAATTTAAAATGCTTGAGAATTTTCCTCCATATGTGCTATAAAGAATTCAGGTGCTGCCCTCCCTGACTGCAGCGGGCAATACTTCCTTCCTTACTTCATCACAACACCATCAGGCCTATATGTTACTTATTTTTTCCATAAGATATTTTTCTGGCTATAAAATGATAATACTCCATTCACCCTCCTTCTTTATTTAGTGACTCTCTTGGTGGTGGAGTCTAGGTTTTGCAGGACATTTGCAAAACGCTTGTTCTGCTCTGCTTTTGCTCATAAACCTCTCTATGCCACTGTGAAATGACTGTAAAAGATAAGTAGGGAGAGATCAATCAGTCTGCTGACCTTTACTTGGTCAGCATTCATATATAAATTATAATGCAATTAACAGCTGCGAGATCACACATCATATTTGAGTCTTCATTAGAAAAACAGTGATTTTATATCAAAGGAAGAAATGGAGCCACTGGTAGAGATATTGAGTAATGCAAGAAACTGGCTTTGTGCCTACAGTGCTCAACATCTGCACAGCTGTCCAGTTTAATCATTTGGGTACACAGAACTTTATCTCTGAGGGAAGTTCCTCAGTAGACACCCAAACAGTGACAGGAAGGACAAAAGATAGTGTCAGGCAGAGAGTTTGCTCTAAGACAGGCATAAACGTGGGGGAAACAGAGAGTGAAGCACTGCAGACAAAACCAGGACTACACAGGAGCTCTTAAGGAGCCTGGGTGTGGGAATAGAAATGTTCTGCTATAGGAGGCAAACAGAAGAAAAAGAACTTAGATACATGTTAAATACTGAGTGTGTTTGTCACGATATCAAAATTTAAACTCATTCCTACTACGAAAAAAATAGAGTAACATAGCTTACAAAAAAAGAATCGACTGGAAGGCAAGGAGAGAAGAGGCAGTGTGTCCGGGAATCAATCATTTCTGGCAATCTGGCAATCATTGCCCTCTGTGCACTGTCAGCAGTGCTGCTCAGTGTGGCACGTGGCTTATAGTTCAGTGCTAAAGGCTGTAAGGACATAAAGGCCATTATGCCTATGATTGTTATTACAATATTTAGCTCCAGTGCCAGCCAGAACCCCATAGCACATGCACAAACGCCAGGCTTATTGGTGGCCTGTTTTCTGTCCCAAAACTAGACTCTCTGATTATGACAACTAGGGCAATTTGCAGCCTTACAAGGAAACTGTGCTGGCATCTGAACTGTTTTACCATGATTATTTGTCAGAAAATTAATGGTTTCGTATGATTTACTTTCCAGATGAACAATATAAGCATGTCCAAGCTCCCCTGAAGTTACCTTCTGCTGCTAGCTCTCCACAGCTGTGCTCAGCACGGCCCCTGCATCTGCCAACTGGAACAGGGAGAGAAAAGTTTCTGAGTTTCAACTCATGTCAAACTGTTTATCTGCTTCATATACAGCCGGCTCCATTTTATAATATCTAAACATGCTGTTGCTAAAACTTTAATGGGTATAATTACTATCCTTTGAGAGTTCTAATTATATGGATTATTAGGAAATAACTTAAGAACTTGGATAAGGTCAAGGGATACGGATGGGCTGTCGGTGACGCAACCTCTGTGCCTCTAACTCCCTGTAAATTAATCATTTTCCATGGGCTATGTATACATTCCTGTTCCCCAAGTAATATGATACTCCGGGCAATGTATTTCACGGCATGTACTTCACATCCTGTCTTGTTAAGTCCCTTCAGTTTTGGCCTGGTGCCTCCCAAAGAATGTCACTGCCTCTCTGAAAAGAGCTGCTTGTTGTATCTCCTTACAGAGCCGACTGTGTCCATAGCAGTGTCCTACAGAACCCAGCCAGGCAACCAAGCAGTCCTCCAGCTCTCAAATACTTGCGTGTTTTTTTATGTTTCAGAGGTTTTCTGCTGCTTCCTGTCTCATATGAGTAAGACGTAATTTCAACTTTAAAATGCCAGACCTCTGAACTTTTCTGATAGATGATTTACAGCTTCTGTTTCCGTACTTCTGGGTTGTTTCTCACTTTGTAATCAATTCTATGTGATCATAAGACCCAGAGATGCAAAGGAACAAAACTACAAATTTAAGTTAAAGCTGAAGGACTTTTTGTCCTCTACATTTTCCTTAGATATTATTTTATTATTATTCCTCTTGGACATTACAGGATGAAACCAAGAATTAAATGATTTAGTATTACGAGAAATTGCTTTTTGACAGATTTCGCATAAAGGTCCAAAACACTAATCTGCTATTATTGATGATTCTTTGTATTAGAATACATAAAACTGATGTTCTGAGCTCTTAAAAGTGGGATACTTTTTCCTTGAGATCAGTCAAAATTTGTTCCATTATAAATCAAGAGGCTGTTGCTTACAGGTACACAGTTTTCCAACTCATCTTCAGAAATCCAGACAGGCTGCCATTTCATTTTCTGCATGGAAAAAAAAATAGATAGCATTAGGATATTACATTAGGATATTTTGTTCAAATTCTCTCTGTGGATTTGCTGATTCAGCAATCCAGTGCAACTACCATTCAGAGGGATTAAGACCTACTTAAGAGAAGTGTCCTCTCCAGCTCGTGGAGAGGCTCAGGACGCGCTGTGTGGGGGACTGAACAGGCTGTTCCTCTGCTCTGGAGCACTCACTGTCTGCTCCCTTGCTGCCTGAGCAATGATTGTAACTGGAATCCATTTTGTGAAACTGCTCCTTGACCTTCTCATCCTGCCAAAATGCCTTGAGTTTTGCCAATTCAGGTCTGCCCAGCCAAATCTGATTGCACTCCTTAGACAGTTACACTATCTGCTCATGCTTTTTTCTGTAAAATATATTCTTTCTGATTTTTTACCAGTTTTATATTACTCTGAAAACTCAATTTCTGCCTATTAAATGTTTTCCATACTATATGCCACCAACTTTTCACTTACAGGCACGACTGCTTAAATGCATGTTTTTTCTAAGGGAAGACTTAAAAGACTTCAGGATGTGTTTCACCTGTTCAGAACAGTCCTGGAAAGAAAGTAATGAGGGAAGCTGTCAGCAAGGCTTAAGTGATTTGCCAAGTACCCCATGAGACGGCTGTGAAATGAAAATACACATCTGAGCCATTTGCTTGCATAGCAGGCACATTCCTCACAAGGAAGAAATCTTGGTTAAGATCACCAAAGCAAAGTGAAGGTTGAATGAAACCTGAAGAAAGACATACACAAAACACTTCAGAGCATCCACCAAGAAAAGGCAGGATTCATAATCCTTCTATAAAAACCAGATCAATAGGACGGTTCCTGCTGATCAACAGCAGTTCTTGTCTTTGCAGCCCTCTCACTGTATGCTTGTAAGCCATTGCTTCAAGTGAAGTTCAACTAAAGTTGCTTCAAATCCAAATATTTTCATTTTCAATAATGTTACTTAATTCTCAGATTTCAACTGTCTTTGAAATTTTAAGACTATAAACTGAATAATCCTCCTCTTGCAGGGATTATCCATTCTTTGCCATCTTTACACAAAATGCAGAAATGAATTAAGAATATTTGCAATAATTTTTTTTTAAACAATGATTATTTTTGATATAAAACCTGGTTAGGACTATCAGTGATCAAGTACATTTTATCAGTACAGACAATTTCTAGTAACCATCTGAATTCAGCAACTACTGCACTCATACAGCCCAAGCATAATGTCTCCTTCTCTTAAAGACGATAAAATAGTTTTATAGTTTTTAATTAGTTGCTCATTATTATGCTTAAATAAAGTGAAAAATGAGTAAGTAATTCATAGAAAATAACTTATGCAAATAATTTAGCTATTTTTCTGCTTGCTGATTGTTCCTAGGGAGATTGTAATAGTCTCACATTATGCCCTCCTGCAACAAACTCCTAAAATAAGCTCTTCCCATTATTATCTGCTCTCAGGCTCTGCCTTGATCCAGCTGGAGCAAGGCACAGAGTGTGCTCGATGCAACAATGAAACTGGAGGTCAGCAAAGGTTGAGGTGTGGGGCCTCCTGCCTTAGAAGAAAGATAATTTAAAGAGAAGTAGTTGAACAAAATAAGTCGTGGATAAAGTGATGAATTTTCTTTTTTTTCTGGCATTATGCAAGAAAGAGAGGGCATTCAATGAAATAAGAAACCAGAAAGTACAAAACGTCAAATAAGACCTCAAAAAAAGACCCTAGAACCTCTGGAACTTACTTCACAAGACATTACTGCCAAGAGCTTAGCAGAATTCGAAAGAGGTTTAGACATTTATATGGATAATGAAAATAACATCACAGAATATGATTTAAAAAGCAATATAAACCATTTGCTTCCTGGGCATGGGCAAATCTCGCAAGGTCCATTTCTTACAAGTGTTTGTATTTGCAATTCAGCACATAAGCATCTTCATCTCCCACAGTCTGACTGCAGTCAGCTTGCACAGTGTGTTGCTGTTTCACGCTGGCACAGGTGTAACTTTGAACTGGGTGCACAGTTTAGAGATGCAGCCTGTCTATTTAATTTTGCAGCACTGGTTGAACAGCTCACTCTCTTTTGTGCTCCTGCCAGTAGAAGAACGCAATGGAAGAAAGTAATTTCACTCCTGGAAAGGAAAAGGGCCAATGCTGCAATGCTCTGTGGCTTCCCTAGGAGCAAAGGGCAAGGGAAAACACAGTGAGAGATCCAGGATCATCATCTTTTAGCCCTATTGTTCCAGTGCTTAGACACCTAGAGATTCCCTTTCTGCTTCAGTGTTTAAATGGTGTTGGATGTCAACACATTCATACACTTTATTCAGAGTCAGTAGCCAGATTTTGACTTTGCCAAAAAGAAATGAAACTTTTAATAGATGGGGAAGCTGAAGATATTTTCCAGGTCTTGTTTTGTATAGATTTTAAACACTTAAAAGTCAGTATTCAGATTACATAATTCAAATTTACCATCCTCATTAAATTTCCCTACTTCACAGTGCTAGCTGGCCATTTTATGATACACAATTTGTAATAAGGCAGGCATTTGATCAGCTTACACATTAAATAGGCTCAGACAAAAGAGTCTGGACAATGCTCACGCAGTTCTAGTCACCTTCAGACTTGCTATGAAAAATCATCTCATGTTCTGTAATGAGAACAGTAAATTACAGGAAGAACATCAGCTAAAACGCCCATGAATCTGCCACACTGACACTAGGGCTCCCACTAATTAGAAAGGTGTTAAAGGCTTTTCCTGGAGCAGAGCCAAATTTATGACTGTGTCAGTATTTTACAGGGTTAATTAATGGTTCCTAGCTCTGGGTTTCCATTTCTCCAGTGTACTTCAGTTTGTGCCCTCAGCTGCTGAACCCTAACCATGTTCTGCTGATGCCCATTAAGTGATGCCAGACGAGGTCATCGCTCAGGACTTTTCAAGGAAATTTTTACCTCTTTGTGTTCACTACAAAAAAAAAATAGCTTTGATGGTGCAGGTGTCCTAAACATGTGGAGTCCAGACACAGTTTTGACTAATCTGCGTCTGCCTCAACCGTTTCATCTAACATATCCTCTCCAGTGCCGCTGTGTATCCACACAAACTCTCGGATTCCCTGGCACATCTAGTGAGTGCTGCCCCCATTCCCTGGCTTGGCCATAACCTGACCCCATCCATATGACTAAACTCTCCCAGTCTCTGAAGCAGTGTGGCTACCACTGGCTTAACAATAGGAATGGCCCCTGGCACGTGCCAACCACTGACCTGTTGTGGGATGACTGTCATCTGCTGAAGTCCTCACGAGGGCTGGCGTCTTTCAGGATAACCTCAGGACCTAATTCTTTAATAGGATGACAGCAAACAGCATAAGGAGAGAAATCAGTGAGAGGAATGTTGCAGAGACGAGGAAAACAGAACTTCTATCCATTAGGACCCTGGGAATAGTTGGGACAATGAATTGAGCTACACATGGAAAATGTGCACAGAGAAAAGTGAAATGCTGTCAAGGAGCCTTTACTACAATGCTGGTTACTATGAGGTAGAATACCAGGAAAAAATATAAGGACTACAAAGGCTACTATTTGGCTCTCATGGACAACTACAAGACACATAAGAGGGAAAGTATCACTGAACGACTCTTATTTTCTCTGTGGTAAGAAACATGCTCTTTCTCATTTGTATTTTTAATTTTTTTTTAAAAAAAGAAAGAAAACAAAAAGCAGAACCAATGATTTAGAGGGCTCTGAATTCCCAACCTATTCCCACCACATCCTGGCCTGTCCATCCCATGTAAGGCTGCATAACATGTTGTGCTGTCACATCTCAAATGGCATCCACTTGTGGGAACTGAAAAAACATCCCCATGAGATTAACCCAGCCTTTCACCATGACTTAGCGCACCAAGCCACTGGCAGAGAGCAAAAATCATTCCTGTTAGCAAGAGATAACATTCATTCTCTCCATCAATCTGTCAGTACAGGATCACTGTCTGTCACCAGGAGCTGATCTCAGAAACCTTTCATAAAGGGTATACTAGACAGTAATGAAATTTCAAGAATAACCAAATACATATCACTTTAATAATTGTCATCCAGCTCAGTTATATTTAAATAATTTCATATGAAGAAAAGAAATGGTAATTGCTACTTTTTTTTCTGTTAACAAGCAGCTGGCACATCAGTTATTCTTCTCTTAACCTTTTTAAATATCACTGCCTTGTGTGGAGCACATCTCCTGCTAGGTCTACTTGCAGGATCAGAGAGACAAACAGCCCAGAGACCAGACACATCATTAAGAAGATGGCTAAAGGCTCGTGACAGAAGAGTCCAAATGTCCAGTAGTCCAAAGGAATTGCACAAGAGCAGTGACAGATAACAATATAAGACTGTCGCATACAACACCACATTAGTCTATGGTCTTTGCCAAGAAAGCCCTTCAGAAAATGCCAGGGGTGTCCTGCAGTAAGTCTTCTGTTAGCCACCGAAACCCCATCATGTCTGTGCACACAGTGCTAAAACCAAAGGCTGGCTTTGGAAGGATTACTATTCCTACTCAAAACATTAGCTTGATGCACCTTCAAAACAAACTTTATTATTTCTAAAGACTATGGTAGATCTAGTACCATCAGTCTAGGTAAGAGATGCTGAGTAATAGCGAACAAAAAGAGCCAGAGCATCAGGCATGGCAGGAGAACTCAGTTTTCTTTATTCTTAAGCTGGTTATCTTCTCATGCTTTTGGTCTGGTTGTGCTACCACTCTCCCATACAGCACCCTCCATGGGCCAGGAGCTGGCACAAACCAGGGATTGTTTCCAAAGGCAATTCAGACAAAGCCAAATGGCTTCATAGGCTTGGAGAAATTCAAAGCATAGACCAAGGCAGATAAATCCAGAGAGGTTCAGGACAGCAAAAGGGCTCTAGAAGTGTTTAGTTTACCAGCATCCCCTGACCATAAGAATTCATCTTATCTTCGTTTTATTTTTAAGAATAATTGGGATTATGTGGCTGAGAAAGGGAAAAGGTTTTTATTTATCACTCCCTCCTCCAATCTCTCAATGCCAATGTCAACTACTACAGCCCAGTGATCTGCTTTTATGCTGTAACACTGGTATTTTTCTATATACAAAACATGACCTCCTTGAGCAGGTCCTCTATTCCAAAAAAAAAAAATTAAAAAACTCCTAGATATTTCTACTGGGCTGCTGAGTTCATGGATACACCAACAGTAATGCAACAGCATTCAATTATTGCCTCTAGGGATGAAAGCAAGGGTGCCAACAGGACTGCCATCCGTCAGTGTCCCGACAGTCACAATCTCTCCCCTTCCCTCACTGTGGGGAAGAGGAGTGCTGAGATCCCCAAAGATACAGAAAAAAAATGTTTAAATGCCTCAGAGGAACTGGGCTTCAAAGATTTTCTTCATGTATATTCCTTCCATTTGCCTGATAAGCAGAATGGAAAGAGATGCAGTCAAGTATTTTCCTGTCTACTGCACTTCTGCAGGCACTGGCTTATGATAGAAAATAGCAAAATATCTGCTCATCACAGCTAGAATCTGGAGCTAAGAAAAATGATGATGGAAATAAAGAGGTTTCTAGCACACACGTATGTGTATGCATAGGCACAGCAGAACTGCAGGCCGTAGCAACCAGCTGGATGGCTGTGCAAAGAGAAGCTTTGGTGTTCTTGTATTTAGTGACAAAATTCAATACTTAAAATAACTTTTTTTTAGAAGTGTCTGATCTATAGCGCCTAATTAAAGCCACTCTGCTTCTAGATCAGTGAAAATTAGCAACTTGCATATAAATCCTTTGTCGACAAACTCAAAAGCCAGAATGTTTTATCCATTTTTGCTAAGAAACAAGCAGCTTTTAATCCTGGAGCACTCTCAGATGTAAGTCAGATATAAAATGAAGCAAAGAGAAAATAGAGCTTTGAGAAAGTATGCCCCTACATCTCATGTAAACAGGCATATTTATTGATGGTAAGACATAATGAACTTCTATCACAGCTCACTAACTCACTTCAAAGATTTTGAAGGAAACACACATCTATTTTTAAAATATATTTTCTTCTGTAAGTGTAAAATGTGTTCACTGAAAGGTGAATGGTGAAGTTTGCAAACTTGGAATATTCTTTTCAAGAATACTTACTTTATTTGTGTCCTCATAAGCATGAATAAAGCAAGATAGCATCTAAGAGAACTGGAGTTAGGAAGAAACAGAGGAAGGCTTGTGAGCAACAGAACAGAATATAAAGGACTGTTTCTATATAATCGTGGGCTTTAGGAGGATCCAGTGTTGTGCAGTGTTAAGTGCTCTAGTGATTCAGGTCAAAGAGCAGGAGTCAGGCTACTGGATTCTGTTGTTAGGAGGAGAAATCTCCTCTTTGTTACCACAGACAAATATATAACTGACATTAAAATGATCACATTGAGAGAAGACCCAGTTTACAAGCCATATGCTGGACAATATCACTTTTGCCTGCTGTGAGACCACTATTTATATCTGGCCTATCCCTGCAGTACCTATGGAGCATCAAGAAGAGCAGGAACCCCTTTCCCCATCTCAAACCGGATTTTGTTTATCTTTACATTTGAGTTACAATCCATTTGTATTTTTCTGTGACATTCGGCCATCTCTCCCAGCCTGTTTTTCATATACTTTAGATCCAGTAAACACTGAATGAAAGCAAGTGGCTGCCTTGCAAGGTTTGCTTCCTGGGAAATTCATGGGTTTCTCCAGCCCCATTGAAGATGGATGATGCCTGGCCACACAAGTCATCTGCACGAAGCTCACTTTGGACTAGATTTTTGCAATGTGCACAGGGCATTTTGTCTTAAGTAACTCTTGCTATAGTTGGTATCTCATAGGCAGCTGATGTGACTAGCAGCAGCATTTCCTCAGGGATCTCCTGAAGGAGGCTGGCACTTCAGCAAGTTCCACAGCCCAGGTGGGCATAGCTCTTGTGTGCATTACAGATCTGACCTGCATCCCATTCAGCATCCACCAAGCTATTCAGAGGAAGCCAGGAGGTGGCTACAGTGCCCTTTGCCTTTACTGCTAAACCAGTCCTTGCCTTTATCAGTAACAGCCAGTGCTTGAATGCAATTTTATAGGTGGCATCTTAGGGAGCAACATGCAAAAGGATAACAGGTTGGTGAGAGAGCCAGGAAACGTATTTTGGCAGAAGACATTATGTGGGGAGGGCTCTGGGACTCTGTGGGCTCCCTTGAAGACAACATGATCACGACGTGTGATTCCCATGATCCCCTTTCAAACAGGCCGTGTTTGCAAAGTTGGTCCCAAGAGCCCTGTGCCACGATGCATCGCGAGCCTACACATCAGCCGTGTGTAAATCATACCCACTGCTGGGTATAATAATTGTATACCACAGGAGTATCATAATTTTTGCCGTTTTCAGAGCTATCACTGAATGATGGCATATAAATACTGAGGAATATCAACTAAATTGCAAGCAGGGTAAGAGGGACTTCTGCTGTGGTGGGGAGAAGCCCTGAAGCCCAGACACAAGCACTGAGGTCTCCTGGAGGACTTTGAGCCCAGGCATCCCTCCGCCAGTTCCTTAGGGATAAGAGATAGGCCCCTGTCCACTGAGCTGTTATCTTCCATGGATCCCAACCTCCTGATCCTTTCTGTGTGGGGCACAGGGAGTCGCAGGCTTGCTGGCTTGGAGCCGGCCTCCCGCCAGCAAAGCACCTGAAAGCTAAATACTGCATTGCCAGCACCCTTGCCGTAAATGTAGCTCTTAATCACACCGTGGCTCAGTTCCCTGTTTGTAAAATGAGCATATTAATCCTCTCTTTATCCCACTGTTTATCAGCCTTGACTCACAAGACTGTAAACTCTCTGAGGCAGGGTTGTCTATTAGGATGTGTCTTTGCAATCTTTGGCTTACCAGAACCTAGAGGTCCTGAGGAGTTTCTAAATGCTGCTGTTTGTATATTATTATATTATTCATTCTGATTAATTTCTGGATTTCATCTTTAAACAAAGTTTGCTATTTCACAAAACTCAGCTCAAGAATCCACAAACTTTGCTCTCATGATAGTAACATTACGCATAAATGTTAATAAATCCTCACTCTGCAGGCATTGACTTATAATTTCCCATCTGTACTTCTTTTACAAGCGATAAAGAATTACTCTGAAGAATTTTTATTGCAAAGAAATCAATTCTCAACTAGCTGGGGAAGGTAGCAAGACCCATATAAGGTGATCTCCTACTACCACAACACCCTTGAACAAGAATATGTTTTTGAGAGCACGTACAGCTGGATGCCAGCTTTCCAAATGCTTGTGTTGATCTATCAAACACTGCAAACCAATCTATCTTTAAAATGAATTATGTTGCTAATTGCTCTCAGAAATCTATCACAAAAAGAGTATAAATTACAGGTTGGACATGCCAGCGAAGGAGGAATGCTATGTGGTTTATATCAAGTTAAGCCTCTGCCAAAACTTTCATTGATTTATCTACTGAAATGGCAACCCCAGGCTAAAGGTAAAAAAGGGGCACGCTGCCAACAAAGACCCTGCTCCTGCAAAGGCTTGTGCATGCGTCTAACCCTCCGTGCGCTCCTCACCTCCCTGGAGGAAGAATTTTTTAAGCAAAAGGTGCACCTGCAAGGTGCTCCTGCACGTACCAGACAGCAGTGCCTGCAAGGAGCCAGCGAGGCAAACGCTGCTCTGCTCCAAGCCCAACATCGATGGTAAGAGGAAGTTCTGGAGCATTGAGGGACAGCAGCTCCTGCAACGGGCTCAGACTCCGTGACTGCCACGTTTCCAGGCTGTATTGCAGGGCTGTCCAGCAAGAAGAACAGCTCAGTTCTTAAAAGAAGACAAGGAACCTTGAGGGTAGTTAAACAGAGAAACTGTTCAACAGGACCCAGCTACCCATGTACCCTATCTAATAGAAAAGCAACAATGACTTGTTACTTGTTGTAATTACTTACACTGTATAGTGCACAGATGAGAGCCTTTGATATTTCAATGACAATACTCTCAGGTGTGTTGTTTCCTGAGGGATATTTAATACTGCCTATATTATACAGCAAATTAGATTACATGAACTTTCAGATTGAAAGGTCAGGTATTCAGAAGCGGAGAAGTGCCAGAAATAAGAATGCTAATGTGTCCTTCATTCAGATTACTCATGTATATTCACTTGATAAGGTCTTTAATTACATGATTTCATCCTCATAAGTGTATTGAAACAAGCACAGGACGATCCAAGGGAAGCTGTATAGCAACGTCAACTGAGGCATTTGCTAAATTCTGAGTTTCTTAATGTGAGAAAAGTGCTATATTTTTGGAGAAGCATGTTTGTTCATAAAATGCACTTTTGCCTATTCTATTTTCCACACATACTGCTTCCCAGTAGTCTTCCTAATACAATATTCACTGAGGCTATTAGCAGCACTGGGAAGAGTAATCAGAAGCCACATGTGGATTAGCCAGACTCTGTAAGAGGCTAA
>JAUBOD010000408.1:224894-238630 GCA_032353885.1 Nothura maculosa | reverse complement strand
TCTCCTCTCCTCTCCTCTCCTCTCCTCTCCTCTCCTCTCCTCTCCTCTCCTCTCCTCTCCTCTGTCTTCTCAAGTTCAAATTTATAACACTCAATATTGCACTACAATGAGAGGCTTTTTGTTGTGGGAGCTTCCCATGGCAGCCGTCATTTCTCCCTATTGTCTACTCAGTGCAGTTCTTTCAAAATCCTTTAAGCATCAGTGACATATTCAGTCCTTACAGTCACAGTTACTTAAGGCTAGAAAGGATATCAGTGAACATGAGCTTGAGTAACCTGGAAACCCCAGGTTGAACAAAAGCAGTGGCTTGATGGTACTCAACTTGCACACTCCTGCGGGTTTTCCAGGGGAATTATTATCTCTCTATGGTGAATTTAAGCTTCCCAACCAGCCACTTGCTTTTCTCAGTTACTTTTCCCTTAAAAATAGGCAGTGGGCTCCTTGGCTATAGCTGTGCCAGTAAAGCAGGGGGAACTCAGATGCCACTCAAATCACTCATACTGTTTTGTTTTTAGCCCTCTACCAGGCATGTCTTTGGCCCTGGTCAGCAAGCACCCTCCTGGATAAAGCTGAAATAGCATCTGGGAGACAGCCTGGCCAGAGACTATTCCTAGCTTGTCTTTACGGACAAGGCATCCCTGCTTTGGGAAGGAAACAGGATGGAGTTTAGCCAGATAGACACAAATCAGGCCAGCTGCCCCTGTAGTTCAGGGATTCCTCAAGTCAGAGATGTAGTCTTTTTTGGTGATTAATGATTCACAGTAAATTTCTCTTTGATTAATTTGTTCAAATGCCTTTTGGGCCCGTGGAAATCTTTAGCATCCACAGCTTGACAAGGAGGAGTTCCATGGCTTATTTCAGTATTATTAATAGAATACATAAATGAAATAATAGTAAATTTATCACCTCTTGGCAAACACTTTCATTGGGGTAGTGATTTTAATAACTCTTAAATGGGTTTGTTTTAATGTCAAGAGTATGTCCAGATTGACCTTCCAGCTACTTGCTTTCTGCTAATATCTTGCCTACAATCTAGAAAAGCCCCACAGTACCTTATCTTCCCATGATCAAGAAGTATTCCTTAACCTTTTCTTTGATAAGTTAAATCAACTGAGTTCCTAAAATCCTTTCCAATATGGCATGCTTTCAAAATTCAATTATCCTAAATATGTTTCAACATGACTTTCATTTCAAAAGGCAGTCTTTTTTTTCACTTTGCTTTTGCAATGTAAAATTAACCTTGACAGAAATAAATATCATTTACTATCTCCATACGTTTTTGACATCCTGCAGATGATATTACAAAGAACCCTTTGGTCTGTCTTCATGAAATAAAATCTTTTAATTGCAAAATAAACAGTTTCACAATAAGCATCCTGGAATATCCCCTTCTGTACAAACTATGTTCCAAAATAAAAGTAGATTTTAGTCCAGAAATGTTAGTCTGAGTTGGAAGTTGGAAGCATGCTAATTATTATGGATATAAACAGCTTACTCAACATTATCGGCTTTGGGAAATTTCTCCATGGAGACAAGCCCTTTCCAAATACGAGAATTGCACAAATTAACTTCACTGCATTTGTTTTCTTAGGATTTTCATTAAGTTTCTTTGTTAGTAAAGAGGAGGCCTCTTTATGGTAACTTCACATTATCAAATACAACATGATAGCATACCTTGTTGCAAGATACTTATTGTCCAAGACGAAAACCCAGTGTCAATAGTTCTATTTATTTGGCAACAGAAATACTGTTTCACATTACATTTGGATTTCATATGTATATTTTTCACATTCCTGTACTATCCTGTCCTATGTGATTGATGTGGAGAAAAGATATCCTGGTTCAATAAAATTCTAAAAAAAAAAATAAGTGTGCATTGAATGTGCCTCTCAGAGATTATACAGTGATGATAGCTACTCCTCTTTAAATCTTGATTTTCAAGATCACACCTGCGGTTACACTTCCAGGCTTATATTGTAGGTTTCTGACTTCTACACATGCAATGTATCTTCCTGGACTTTAGTTTTCCATTCTACACATCCACTTCCAAATCTCATGATTCACATTGTCCTGCAGAGCCTTCATTTTCTTTAGAGCTGACACTAAAAGAACTCACTACACAAAATTTTAAATTGCATTCAGAGATAGATACTATATTTCTAATATCCTTACTGAGATTGAGACAGCCACCTTAAGCATAAAAAAATAGTAGAAGGACTTTAAGAAGCAAAGGATTTAGAGCAGAATTAATACAGACAATTTTTACTCCGTAAATGAAAAATATGTTTCCAGACTCTCAAAAGTTCACCAAAGATGGCATCTGAAACTCTGAAAGCACATGTAGTTGCTGTGCAGAAGACAACCAGCAGCAGGAGAAGTCTGCATAGGATGCTTTGTTGAAGCCTAAGCACCTTAGTAGGACCACAGCCTTCACACTCACACTTTGTACCAAGCTTCACCCAGCTCCCTACTTGGATTTTTACATGATGCAAGGAATTAACTGAAATAAAATCATTATGGTTGGAAACTGAATCCTGAAAATGAGCAAGACTTTCATCTTCAGAATTTTATCAGAACACAAATACTAAACACTTGAGAAGACAGTCAATTCATGCAAGAGACTGATAACCTATCACTATTAACATAGGGATGTGCAAATCAGAGAAGAGTTCTCGATTTTGCTCTTGAATTCCCTCATCTTTTGTTAAAATTAAATATTAGCATATCATTACAGACCATTTTGCCATTTAGTTTGAGAGAAACAAAATCATGCCAGTTGCACTGGCACAACTACAACAGAATATTCAAATGCCACAGGATTGTTTGCATAGTGTTACTCTAAGAATTTTGAAGATTGACAGTACTTTAATAGCACCATCCTCACTTTGTAATTAGTATCAAAACAGATGTCCAGGGATTTCATAACTTCTTTTCCATTTGTATTCATTATCCTAAGTTTAACCCTTTCCAGGCAGGCCCTCGCCCCCAGTAATGGCATGCTTTAATTTCTGATAAAAGGGCTTGAAGCTTTCAAACAAGTCAGGTTGGAGCGTGATTCCACTTAACTCCTCTGTATTTTCTCATCAACTTTTCTCATCAGTAGCTTCAGCTTCTTTTTAAAACAAGTTTTCTTTTTCATTTTGCTTTATGTCTTTAGCACTTCAATTTAATGTCATTCTCTTCAAAAAGAAACAAAAAACAGCATATCATTTTACACATTAAAAAGGAAAGCAAACCTTTTAATCATTTTTTTTTTTTCTGGAGGGCAAATTTCTCTTAATCACTTTTCTGAGCACAATTTAGCACATTTAATTATATCTTATAACAAAAGGAAGTGAATCATTTAACAAGATGCTTTGATTTTAGGAAGTACTAAATATAGTTAATCTAAGGATATTTTATACTCTTTTTGGTACAGCGGTTATTGCCAAAGACAGACGTGCTTTTTAAGGGAGAATAAATAAGATAGGGTAGTACTTGTCACAGAATAATGTTTCTGAAGCACAGAGCAGCAGTCTGGAGGTATTAGGGATCAGGTCTAAACTATAAACACTCTGCAAAACAACATGCATAGGCTCTGGCAAACTGCCATTAGTCCTGCCTTAAGAAAAATTCTGTTTTGGGGGGGGATTGATCTTTATTATACCTTTCAGCCAAATACACACCCAGGTGCTAACAGCCAGACCTTCCTAAACCTGTGCAGCTATTCTCATGCACAACAGAAAGGACATTTCCTGAAAGAGGAGCAATCCTCAAAGAGCCATCCTATCTACTGAACATCAAAGTAATAGCCTGCAGGCCACTTCCTCGGGGTCAGTATGCCTATCTCTTCCTTCTTATTTGACCCATGTTTTGCAACATCTTGCTGCCCCCTCAATATCGTAAGTCTTAGCTACAATTTTGATGGCTGAGGAGAAGCCTGGTCCCTCTGATGTTCCTCACAGGGGTCATGGTCCAGCCGCACAAGCATTTTCCTCCCTACCAGTGCCTCGTCGTGCTAGCTTTGCAGCCCACCTATTCATCAACAGTCTTGATGAATGTATTTTATAGTCTCTATTTCCTCTTCCTAAGGTGTTGTACACCATACTCTGCTAAAATGAACTAACCATGATTAATAGCACTATTAAAATTGAATACATGTTGGCAGAATTGTAATGACTAGAGAAGGAACATTAAATTGCAGCTGAAGAACCTAGGCAGATCATATGCATAATACAAATACTGCATATGAACATATTCATTTCCAGAGCTATCTGCAACCAAGCACATGCAATATTTCTTTCCTGTTCCCCTCATATACCTACAAGCTTTTGGTTTATGATGTGAGAAAAATGAAAGGGTTATTGTACTGAGTTCCCCATTTTGTACATCGTGCACACCTGGTTGTATGCAAGAAGGATTGATATTAACAGGAATGTGGGCAAAGAGCATTATGCAATTTCAGAGCATTAGTCCAGATTTCTCCTGAGACATTGGTCCTTGGGATGAGATTGTGTAGGTGTCACAGCACTGAGATGTGCAATAGCCAGTTCCCAGGCACTCACTATCTTGCAAAATACCACTCAGCAAGATGTTTGGGCTCTCTAAGCAGAGTTTCCACAGAACTGCAGTCACAAACAAATCCAGCAGAGAAGCCACATAACGTAGCCATGGAGAAATCTCGAGGTTGAGCCTCACCCAGCTCAAGAACACCTCACTTGGTTAGTTTTCACAGTCCCATGGGATGGAGATGATCATTCCTAACCTCAACTGGAGCATCTTTTTCCCATAATACACAACTCCCGGATGCAGGAAATAGAAGTTCACATCGTTCCTGGGCCTAAGGAAATGTTGTCTACAGATAAGAGAGCTTGTTTTCAGGGCTTTTATTCTCCAGGGGAAAAAGGAAGAAGCAGAGCAGAGGTAACTCCAAAGTTAAGTGTTTAGAAAAGTTATTCCAGTTTGAGTTTTTTAACAGAAGTCCACAAAAGGAAAAAGGAACACAAAATTTTGTCCAAAGTCAAAATCTATTTTTAGTGAAAAATAGATTTTCCTTCCATGTACCCTTAGAAAACAACTGAGTGACTCTTGTTGTGACAAGAATAATTTTATCCACCACTAAAGGCCCTTTGCCTCTGAAGAAAAGCACTATGTATATATATGAAACAAGCTGCAGTGCCTTTCCCATGCATTCTTAAAAGTTGTTCTGAAGAAACAACCATCAAAATGTGAAAAAGTGGTGAAGATGGGAGCTGTTGAAGGGCATGATCTGACACTACCATGCACAGCAACTCTGGGCCAAGACACAGAGCAAAGGGTCAAGACTCCAATTGCAGCTGCTGAGGTCGAGGCTGCCCAGCTCACAGGTCAAACCTGGACCCATCTTCTTACTTCTTGCTCCTGGCTATTATAAAAGGCAACAAAATAGATGGCGAGGCCACTGCCAAATAACAACTATCAGTGAGTTTATAATGGTGATGCTTTTATTGCCATGCACTTTTACTCATGCACTGAGTTATTGAGTATATGAAGAAATGTGCCTGAAGCTGGGATGGGAAAACTTACTTTGAGGTGGACTCTTCCCCTTCTCCCTGTTTGATTGACTTCTTTGAACTGTACTGAGGTTTTCTTCTACTGCTCTGTAGTTAATCTGCTCACCAATTCACATCATTATAATGTGAAATTATAAATGTGATGGGATTTGCTGTTGTTCTTTGCTTTTTGACAGTTTTTGGAGAAGAATCTTCTGGCTTGTTGTCAGAAAGATTACATTCTGTTTCCCTAAAGAAAAATGAATTTTTCATAAGCAACTAATTTACATTGCAAACTCTGGGCCTTATTCCAGACAGACAGACTATTTTTAATAAAGTTTTCTACAAGCTCTCAGTTGCCTTTTAAGTCTCTGACTGTTAACCTAAAAATATTGTGCTTAGAGAACTGCACACAAAGGTGTATTCATCAGATCTGGGTCTGTTCTCACACTGAAATAACCCTTTAGAAGTTAAACAAATTGCAATATATTCATAAAAGTGAATACATTTGGGTATTATATACAATTAAGAGAGCCCAAACACAGTCCCAGACTCTGATTGATTTTGATTACAAACTCCAACTGGCTGGACAGGAAATGTTGTTTCAGTCTAGCAATTATTCCTGGGATTTCAGAAATTCTTTCATTTTCCATATGAGGACAAATGGGCGCTATTTTACAGTTCTCCTTTATATGAAAAAGCAGAGAGAGAGAGGAGAACACCCCATCAGGCTGAAGTTAGAACTCACACCAAGAATGAGAGAGATTTAAGATCAGATTAGCCATAAATTCTTGGATTTGAAAAGGGGCCTGAGGTGCTGGACTCTCGGAGGCATTCAGTGATCATTAGGCTGCTGGCTTTTTCAGTCTTTTCAGTTGAAGAATTTCAGTTCAAATACAGAACAGTAAAGTACAAATAATTAACTGTTCATTAGATCAGGGACTTGAGCGTAATTAATCTCCATGGAGAGTCAATGCCAAAAACATCTGCTTCAGGCATCTCACCTCACTCTTTAATTCCACTAACTTCCTTATTTGTCTCGGTCATTTTTCAGGGGGTAAGAGAGAATAAAAAGGAGCTTTATCAAATAATGCACAGGAACAACCCTGAAAGTAAATTTATGAGAAGATTTTGACTTGAAGAAATTACAGCAGCTACAAAATGCTCCTTGTTATTTAGATTTGAATTCTAATATTATATTTCACATTTTGGTATAAAGTTTTCTAAAGTTTTTCAGGAAGGAACTTGCAGCTGGAACATCAGCACATAGAAGAACAGACTTTTGTTTCTGTTTTACACTTTAATTATATGTTATTTGTCCCATCATCAGCCTTTGCAGAGGCACTAGATGGAGCATAGGCTATGTGCATGCACACACATACACGCATGCACAGAAAACAAGCAATTATTTTCATAGTATCCATCATTTATTCATGCTATTCTACCTCTTGTTCAAAGGGTCATTATATAATTGTTATCCCTTCCTCCTCCAGTTACTAAGTACATCATGAGTTATGAGGTCAGTCTTGTAGGATGCAGCACTACAGTGCTGCATGGAGCTTAAATATGCAAAAATCAGAATGTTTTTCAAGAGAATAGAACATTCTGCAGGCTTTCCATATATGCTGCTGCTGTAGAGCAGAGAGGCAACTGTAAAGAAAGTGACTCTGGAAGCTCAAGAATAATTTTAGCTTTCTTGACCTCTACGCTACATTTCTGCATGATTTTGGCACTCATTTAATAACTTCCAGGAGTGAATTTTCATGAAATGATTCACACATAATCCTGATTATATAGCCTTATCTCATGCTTATCTCACTGCTTTACTGGAGTGGGCATCACTGTCCCTCCTTGTAGAGAAGGAAACAAGTAGCTTATTTAAATATTTTGCCTGTGGTCACAGATGGGATCACTGACAGCTAGGACAGCTATCGTGATTCAAAACCCAGCAAGTAAATCACTTTGACAGTTATAGCCATCATGCAGTGCACTGTATTAATCAACAGGTCGCAATACCCTAGGGTGAAGTTTCTGGGACCTTTTGTTTTGAGCATAATAAATGCATTTTTCAGTCACCACCATTTTTCTCAACTCCGTAGGTCAAAGGTTCCCGTTATGACAGTGTCAAAATTTTCAGTCCCTGTCCAGAAACATTTACAAGGAGTTCCTGATGGGTTTGGAAGTGCTCCAGAAATGAGTGAGCTACTGCAAAGTAAATTCCATAAACTATTTTTTTTTTGAATTATTCATGCAAAAAGTTGTGGGCTTGTGACTCTTAAGAAGATTGCTGACCTATAATGACAATGTCAGTTTTTTGGACATTCTTGTAATTTTTACATATTGAGAATAGCTTGAACACAGGGGACAAGAGAGACCATTAAATCTAAAGCATATTATTTAATGACTGAGAAGCTGAGATGGGCTCCTAGGTATGAACAGACTTGGGACTCAGCTTAGGCAAATGCAGCTATTATGGTTGCAGTTGATCTGCAAGATCAAGTGGAATTTTTTTTCCTCATAGTGCCTAAAGAAGAAAGGCAATTTGCCATCCACTGAAATACCAGCAGGATATTGATTAACTTTTTGCAATTTCAGAGGTAATAGGAGGCACTGATGCACTGCCTTCCTTCCAGTTTTGGCCTGAAGAAAAGTAGTGTGAACTATCCTAGAAATTCGACATATTTGAGGCCTATCACCAAAATTACCTGCACAGCTAATGAGGCAGTTGTAGTTTCCTGAGGGCTCCTACTTGCAGTTAAGAACCATAATACCTGCAGAGCTGCAGTGAGCACTCATATAGGCAAGCAACTTGTACAGGAAAGGTAGTGTTAGGAATGTGAGCATGTCCCCTCCTCATTATAGAATCACAGAGTGGTTGAGGTTGGAAGGGAGCTCTAGAGATCATCTAGTCCAATCCCCCTTCTCCAGCCGGCACACCTAGAGCATGTGGCACAGGGTGGCATTTGGGCAGGTTTTGAAGACCTCCAGAGAAGGAGACTCCATAGCCTCCCTGGGCAGCCTGTTCCACTGCTCTGTCACCCTCACAGTAAAGAAGTTCCTCCTCACCTGGAAATGCAACTTCCTGTGTTTCAATTTGTACGCACTGCTCCTTGTCCTATCACTGGCCACCACTGAGAAGAGTTTTGCTCCATTTTCTTAACATTCTACCCCTAGTTATTTATACATATTGATCAGATCTCCTTTCAATCTTCTCTTCTGCAGGCTAAATAGACCCAACTCACTTAGTCTTTCCTCATGTAATAGACATTCCTTAATGCAAGTAACCCCAAACTCCTTAAAAACCGCTTTGTGGATTTGTTATGTGTGATTGCACTTCTCGTTCAGCGCAGGGCCAGACCTTCACCCAATGTCTCCAGAGATACGTTCAATGACTTTGAAGTAGTGATTTACACTTCTGCATACTCACCCTGAGAGCTGAGCATCATTCCCAAGCTCTCCTAACATGAAACACATTCCCCTTCGGAGGGTCACTGCAAAGCCCTAGATGGGAGTGCCAACACACACTCCGCTGTCCTCACAGTATTGTTTTCATACTTAAAGACTTTTGGTCTGTCCAAGCTCTTTGAAAACATGCAGTGAGCAGAATTAATTCAATGACATATGCTCAACTTTGCTAAGACCCTGGAGCATGAGCTTGAAAAGACACAAAGACCCTTATTCACTTCACAGTCCTCACCAGAAGATCATTCAAGGTAGTTTAAATGCCACCCCAGTAAACTATTTCACTGTTCAAAGGCAATGAAGTCTGTGCTATTTGGAGTTAAATTAACCTGTGCCTAAAAGGCATAGACACCTGATGGCAACGCGGAAAGCTGCAACAGATGCCTAAATCGAGGGCCTGTTATAATTGGTCCAGGGAGAAAGGAGAAGGAAGAGGAGCAGATAACTGATATAAAAGTTTTGGGGCTTTCTCTGGGATGTGTTCTCTAGTACTTTGTTAACAGTCATCAAAAGGACTAATCTTCTAACACTGTTTTATCACCAAGAACACGTTCTCACGTTCAGCCTCAGCTTTTGCCCAATATCCACTTACTTCTCTTGTGTCTCTTGCATCAGAAATTTCTCTGAGCACTTGCATCAGCCTGGCTGTGAACACAGAATCAGGCCCTTTACTAATCAACATTGGGCAAAAGTATTTATTTTAATAGTGCTGGGTAGGCCAATTTCATTCATAAATAAAACTGCAGATTATTTCTGTGTTTCTTCATTGATGACCTCATCCATCACTTCCAGTCTCAGAGTTCAAAGGGCTGGAGGACTTGTTTTAAAATTTTGGGGAAAAAAACAGTACAATGAAAATGGCAAATACCAACGGGCCACATTATTGGATGCCCCAGGCAGGAATGCTCTGCTATCATCACCAGCTTTCAACCTCAACTAGGACCCTTCATAAGATAGACTAGGATTAGGACTCCCCAGCTTCAAAAGCAACAGGCACCTTGGGGCACGCTTCCTGTGGCCAAAGGAAATTGTACTAGTTAAAGAACACTTTACCCATGCTTTCAGACCAGTAACTGTCCCCTTAGAGGTACTGACAGCCCCAGGGAACCAAGGCACTTAGATCATGTGATGGCCACAACAGTGTCATTACACACAGTCCATCACACACAGAAATGTGTTCTAAGTTTTGTTGGGGGTAGGTGGTGTAGGCGGCTGAGGAAGCTATAGATGCTTTCCTGGAGTTGTTAACATTTCACAGCTTCTACCCCGAGATGATCATAAGAATCACCAATGTGCATCCAAGTTGTCCCTTGCTGAGCTGAGCAGATGAGCTGTGTAGTTGCCCTTCACCGAATGCCACAGATGTCGTAATCAAGTTTGGATGCAAAGGGAGACCAGAAAAGGGGAAAGAAATCGATTGCAGGCTGTGAAACGGACAGAATGGATGTTTGGCTTCCATGGAGCTAAGAAGTACTCAGAGAGATTATAATCTCCACTTACCTTGTCCTTAGATTCTTCCTTAGGCAGCCCCCAAGCAGTCACGGAGAAGACACCACTCTGGAAGGATTTCGTGCTTCAGAGGAAAGCACAGGACACAACACAGGGCAGAGCTGCAGAAACAACTGTGCATGGAGGGATCTTCTAGCTCTGTCCTGCCAGACTGAGCTTTGCATACACTGCAAGAGAAGATGTCTGCAAAGGCCTTGAAGCTGAGATAATGCTTTAAACTAGTAACACATTTCAAGAATACCTTGAAGTAACAAGCAAGTCTTATGCAAACTCGTACAAAGAGAAGTCAGCATTCCTTTTAAAATGAATGTACTGTACAGACAGCAGAAGACCAAGTGACAGTGAAAAGAGACTGTGATTTGGAGCAAAGAATGAAGTGACCACAGCCTTAACCAAGCCATGGTCTCTTTAAGCCTTAGCTAGCAGTGGGGCCTCCATCTGAAAACAGATATAGGATAGTTAAGTCATTTTTTCTGGTGGACATCTTATTTTTCTTCCTCCATATTCTCTAACTTCTTAGATGTCCCTTTCAGAGTGGACTGATTTACTTTGCTACATCTTCTATCCTATTCCTTTTCAATCTGACCTAGTGCTGCAGTCACACAAAGAAAGGCATTTCTTTCAGCCAGTTCTGCTCCTCTCCCTCCTTGTAATCACAGACAGCCATCTCCAAAGCAGTTAAGGTGTTCAGCATTAAAATTGAACGATTTAAATCTCAATGGAGGACATCTAGCTTATCTCTAGTTTCACTGCAAATTGTTTCCTTTGCTAACTGACCAAATTGGTGACTGGAGAATTCTCACTGCCACTGCATTTCAAATGATGACAAAAAAAGCAGAACTATTATTTTTCTAGCAACAAAGATTTCAGAGCGGATGGACCTTACTCACGCTTTTCAGTTCGATACTCGGCAAATATTTTGATCTGCTTTCAAGTTTCTCCTTCAGTCACTCCTCCACTCTAGTTCAGCTAAATGGGTCTCAAAATCAGCCTCTTTTTAGGTATATCAGAAGCTTGTTCAGTAACCATTGCTAAGGCCATTTGGAATGCAAGTGGAAAAAAGGAGGGCAGAAATCAAACAGAAAAAAATGTGATTTTCATAGAAGCCATAGAGAAGGTAATGGCACCACTGCTTTAGCCAAATCATCCGTTCCCCTGATCATCAAAATAGGAGGCCTTTCTGTCTGGAAAACATTACTGGAAAAACTTCTGATATTCTCAGAAAAGAATCCTTAGTTAGACAATATTTATTTTAGTTGAGAAAGTAACTATTTTATAGCAATTTTGCAGTTGGAAAAAACTGTCTAAAAGCTTAGTTGAGGAATGGGTAGGATTTCCACTTAGTTATGAATTGATCAAGATAAGAAATAATTAATTATACAACTCCTCCTAAATATAATATAAACAGAGAAAATGTGCCTATCTGAAAACCTAGAAATATGTATTTTGGAACTAATCCAGATGCACCAAATGTCTATTTTTAAACTTGGTGAGTCACAAAAAGGGAAGTGCTGTGATTAGTTATGGCAACTTTAAGTGTTAAATAAACATAAACTAGAAACAGCTCTGACTGAATCCATATAAGCAGATCTCCAAAGGTCAGAAGTGCCCTTTGGACTTCAGAAGGATGTCTGCATGAAGGGGGGATATCTGCTTGGGGGAGCAGAGCCTGTGAAACATTGGATGATGTGATTTCCAGACACCTCTGAGGAAATCTTGCTGCTGTTTGCAAAAAGTGCAAGCAGCTTTGGTGTGTGTGAAACTTGTGTCATTAACCTAGGGAGGAGAGCAGTCCCACGCAGGATAATGACCTATTGCTGTCTGGGAATGGGCAGTCAGGATGATAGGAACAGGCACCTGAGTCATGCACACAGTGCTGTGAATCTCACCTCACGTGGGTGGGTTTCCTCCCAAGATAAGAAGCCATTTGGCAGGAGCTGGACAGTCTGTGGTCAAGTCAAGCCTCATTTATGAAGCCACATTGTCATCACTGCCCTCAACTGCCCAGAGCTCCATGGTGCCCATCACCTCATGCTGACCCTGCTCTCATATCTCATCATGTAGGTGTCTTCTCCAGGCACATCTGCACCCACAAGCACTACTGCCATGCACGCAACAAGCTCTGGGACTGACCAAAAACCCCTTTTCCTAAGGTATGTTTTGAGCTAAAATGCTAAGACATTCTTAGCATTTCTAAATGCTAAAATGCTAAGATATTCTTAGCAAATCTTAGCAATGCTAAGATATGAAGTGTATATCAGACATAAATGTTAATGCTCAAGCCCACATCTGTTATTACATGTTTTCCAAAGATCTTCAACGTACATGTTATCAGATCATATATGTTATCACAAAGAGGCTGATGATTTTGGTGAAAGAAACAGCATTGTAATTACCCTCTGGGTACTACACAGCAGTAGTGAAACAAAGAAGAGACTTGTATAAAATTAAAAACTTTTAGTGCATCCTATGCAGTGTTTCCATGGATCTGTGATGACCCAGGGAAGGAATCTGCAGTGAAAGCACAGAGGCTTTCTCTGAATTTGCAGCAAGCAGTTCACTGCTGTGGAGATTACAAGCACAAGTTATGCACAGCCGACGTCTACTGACTGTGCATCATCCCTGAACTCTGATTTATGCTTAAAAGCTTAAAAAAGATTTATCTTCAGAGCCAGCTCAAGGAGCATTATGTGAAAGGGGAATGAATAAAGCGGGAAAGTCATAAATTTCCTCTTTCAGTAAAAAAAAAAAAAAGGATGCTGAGGAACCAAGCAGTAGCAGAGCATTCACAGAACACACCAGGATAAGAACTGCTATATGTTAAAAGTCTTTTCTAAATTCCTTATTAATGCTCTTTGATGCTAATTAATGGCAGGAAAACTCGGCGGGGAAGGGTGTGAGTTTGGTGGGGGGGCAGGATTCATATTACATAAAAGTATTCTGACTTTTAAGCCATCACCTACTTTTAAATACACTACTTCCTCACTCAGTCACCTGAGAAGCAAAGAAGGAAGTTACAACTTTGGGAGAAATATACTGAGTGAAAAAAAAACAGGAGTATATTTCACTACAGGGTGCCCGTTTTCCTGATCTCTGATACACTGGAATCATTACACAGACTGCCTAGAATTAATTCTGCTTTCTACCAACATATTACTTTTAAAGTCCAGTGTAGCTGTTGACCGGCAGAAAGGAGCTGAAAAAATAAATTTCTCTTTATCTTTGAAAAGTGTAAGAAAACTGGCAGAAATAAAT